>KZ271552.1:41046-109689 GCA_002249935.1 Onchocerca flexuosa
AGTCGCTCTGCTCGTATCTGAGCCATTCTTTGCTTTCTTCGCTCGTATACTGATGCCCGTTCTTCCTCAGTTTGATTTACAATTAATCGTTGCTTTCGTTCCGTTATGTGAGTACGATGACCTAAGTTTGATTTTCTGCGAGGCATTATTTGAATGAAGTAAAGCAGATCGATTGCATCCGAACTGTTCTCAAAATTGACTTGTAACTGAACTTGAATTTGAATTCGAAACAGCTCAACTGGTTTGACTGTTGCTATTGCTGTGTCACTTTTGAAAAATTATATATGGTATTAAAAGATGCTAACAGTCTTAAATGTTCGTTTGTTCAAAATCTTAAGTTTTTACCTCTTGCTTTGAAATTTTGACAGAAAGTTGCATTAGAAATAATATCGCTCATATTTTATCGAGTGTATTGAGCGTTGCATACTGAAGGGTACGTCCACTTTGCAGAAAATAAGCCTGGTTAATAGATTCAATCATTCATTTACTTTTACTGCCAGAGGTGTTACAGGTTAAAAAAAAAAAGTAGGCATGTATCTATATATATATATATATATAACAGAATCAATTGACCACGCCTGCTTTCTGCATTTCCGGGAACGTGATCGGCCTCTGTAGACCAGCTGGACACGGCCACGTTTCAAATAATTTATGGATTACTGTTTGATTTCTAATACTAGGTCGTGTCTTAAATTGCCTCTTTGTCGTAATTGTTCGTTGTTCAGTTTGATACAACGTTCCAAGTTTTTACCCATTGATTTGAAATTTTGAACAACGTTGCATTCGGATAGGAGCGTGGTACAGGTAGTCAAAAAAATCAGTTACTCACTTATTTTCACCTATCACAGGTGTTGCACGTAAAAAAGAGGTAGGTACGTCTATATAAAACACGAGCTTATTCGAGTGAAGGGTGGTATCAAAATTTGAAAGCAATCGGATGAGAACTTTCAGAGATTTAAGGTTGGTAACAGCGAACAATTATGATATTACTTATATAAAAAGATAAAAGATAGATATAAACATATTTATTTGATGAACCATAGGGTTTAATTTCTTTAATAATTTCAGTTAGAGACAGATCATTCATGCTACCTTCTGCTTTATCACGCTCTGACTATTCTAATTGTGTGGATTAGTTAAAATACAGCCTTAAGAGTTAGTGTTTAACAATATGGACCGAAAATTCTCTGATCAGTCAGATTTGAATTTAGGTTTGTTTTGATGAGAATGACAAACAGGAACAAAATTAGAATTATTCAAATGAAAGAGTGCATCTTTCATAAGCCAGATGTGACTAGATGAAAGTTGACTTTTAAAAAATTTCTATATTACGTGCTCAAAAATTTCGAAAAGCAGATTCTGAAGATTCGTAACTGATCATACTACTGTCGGGAAAATTCAAAAGATGTAATTAGTATATAAGGGAATGTTAAAAGGTCAAATAGCGGGAAGGCGTTAGCAAAGTCAAAGGATAGAATCATGAAAAACGAGGAATATTAAAGGTCAAACAACGTAACATAGTTCCGACGGGATCAACAAACCGAAAGGATGAATATGTTAATCACCAGAACGCTCCGATTCACAAATAAACAAAATGAAGTCAACCAATCATGAGGAGATGAGTTGAAGCTTAGATAAGGGGAGTCGAGCCAAGAATGATTTAGAAGATTAGCATTTCGGAGCTAGTCTCCAAACTTGACACAGTTCGACAGTTCAGTAGTAGCAGTTCGCTGCAATTTGACATTAATAGTAATTCTGAGGACATTCAATGGCAGCAGGAGCCATAGTACAGACCGACACGAGCGACAACAATTCAGCAGAAGCATCCACAGTAATGAAGCGAAGATCGACAAACGACAGTTACAATGGGTACGACAACGTAGCAAGCATTTGGACGATTATTCGTACTCTTTATTTGCCGTGTACTGTTCACTTAATCCTTACCATTGAATAAGCGTGATAATGTGTATAATATCGTATAAACTCAATAAAGCCTATTACTGATCTAGCCGAGTCATAATAACAAGAAGCAATTCCAACCCAACCATATTACAATCCAAATCACAAACTATCAGATTTTATCCCCAGCAACTGGAACAAATCTGTTAAAATAACTATTAGTGCTCGTTTTCATCAAATGCAAATCATCACTCATAACCCATTTTAAAAGTTAAAAGCCGTATCGTTCGCAAAATGTGCAAAAAAAAAAAAAAAAAAGGTTTGGAAACTTTGACAGCACAATCACAACTATAAATACAAATGAATTCAAAAAAAAAGAAAAAAAAATGCTTTTTTAAATTCATGACATAAAAAATTCAAGTTGAGTGCTTTGTTAGAGTACTTTTTTCTGTTTAATGTTTTCTGTAAAACTTATATTCAACTGTATGATCGCAAAATGGAATTCTTTTTTTTTTCAAAAAAAGTTTCGACATAAAATAGTCAAAGAAAACTCCTGAACATTGATAGAATAAGTTTCAAACATTAAATTATCAATAGATTTTATAGCAGATACCACAAAATTAATAACTGTTCTTTTCGCAATAAGCAATCCAATGTTTGAAAGATATAAAACTTGATGACAGACTAAATATTAATATTTTACACTTTCTTTGAAAGAACGAGAGCATGGATTGACGATCAGGATCCAAGTTCACATTATCTTCTAGATTCGAATTCAATATGATCGCACAGGATTTTACTTATACAAAAGGTTTCATTCAATTTTTTAGTGATATGAAAAGCAAAAATGAAAAAAAATTTACTAACACTTATTTTTGAAATTCTCTTAAACAATACAGCAGAAAATCAACCAGGATAATTTGTTCTATCTAACCAATCAGCGGAAAAAAGTATCTGAATAAATGAATGAATTGCAAAGTTAGTGTTCAAATAATACATTATTGTAAGAATTTGGATATGATATTTAAGAAAAAAAGAAATTGAAAAAAAAAAAAAGGAATTTGAAAAAAATCGAAACTAGTTACCATCAAATTCTGATCCATCTTTTTTTAAAATAAATCAAGACTTATCGGAAATCTTGAACCGATTAAAACAAAAATTGGAAGGTTTAATGTTTTGGGTCAATCAAATGAACATGAAGACTGTTAAAGTTATTTACGAAAGTACTCTTCAGCTAAACTTTCTTGCTAGTTCTTAATTCATAATTTGAAATTTTGGGTTACTAATAACATAATTAATCCCAGCCCGCATGTGTATTAAATGAAGTACTTAAGTGCAATTGAAATTATTTAGTTTCAAACAAAATAAAAATATCTACAACTTCTGCTGCATAATTTTGATCATCTAAATGCTTCATTGAAAGTATGAAAATAAAAAATCGAATACATATTAAAAATCCGCTTCATCTAATTATTAATGATAAAAAGAAGAGAAAACAAAAGCGCAAAAACAAAAAAAGAGATGCATAAGGCAACATAAAAACTATCTGACAACCGAAACGATAAACAACTGCTGCCTTTTGAAAAATTTCAACTAATTACTAACCTGAGAAAGGGACTCGCTGTACCATAACACGATGCACTGGTCCAGAACCAAAATGCTATAAAGAGCAACGAAAACTATATGAAGACGAGAATATAGGTCAGTTTTATATAGTTAAGAAAATAAAAACAAAGGAATCTTAAAAATCGATCTTAATAATTTAGCAATTTAGATAATACATTACTTGCTGAGCTTGCTGATTTGTCCATTGAGGCTGTTGCATTTGTGCATGGCATGAATATTGTTGTTGGGATGGACCCACTGCTGGGATTCGTGAAAGATATGGAGCACAAGGAGATGAGGGGGGAACGTGATTTGATGGTCCCACACCTGTTTTGATCAATATTAATTTTTGTAAAACTCCTAAAACTTACTGCTCTATATAGGAATAAAATAAAGAATTCATAACCATATGCGCTTTACTTGAAATCTATGATAAATGCCATCCACAACATCGGAAAACTTTTTCTTTTATAGTTATGGAAAATACAAGATTATTTAACATAGAATTACCACTAAAAAAAAATTAGGACCCAATACATTAATTTCCTAGTTAAAATTTTCTTTGTATTTTTTATTTTTAATTACTATCAAGAAAAAATACTAACAGTTAATAATAAGAGGGATGTGAATTGAAATAAATCACAACTTAAAAAAAAAAAATCAACCTGCTGGACTTTGCAAATTTGCTTGATAATGAATAGGAGTTTGTGGTGGTTGCATATATGGAGAAGGAGAGGTATTTGAGGAAGGATGACTTATAAATGGCGAAGGCGGTGGATGCATACTATTTGGACTTCCCATTGGGCTATGATGCACTGCAACAAATTTATATTTCACATCTATATGTGTCACTAAATTGAAATTTATAATCGCTTTTCAACAAGAAGTTTATAGCGTTGAAATAACAAAAATTTCAAGAATTTTTTAAAAATAACCCGGCAAACACATTCCTATCGACTGCTGTTGTGCGGAAGTGCGCGTAGCATTCGGAGATAACAAAGCTGAATCACGCACTGTACCTAAAAAGATGAAAGAATGTATGTCACACTAAACTGACTGTTATTTTTAATATAAACGCTTAAACGTTTAATTTCAGTTATTTCTTAGCAGAGAATATTTTTAATAATTGGTGAAACAGCAAATTCTAATTTCACTGCCTGAAACATATTGCAAAATGTATTCTAATATTATTTAAATTCTTCTGAATTTTACTCGGTAATCTGGGCGGCTGCATGATTGGTGTTAATGGAGAACTTGAATTAGTAGATGCTGAACGAATATTTGACGGTGACTGGGAAGGATCAGCAGGAGAAGACGTCCAGTACTACAATATTCAAGATTAATATAAAAAATTCATCTGTTTTGAAACGAATTGAATAATCTTGAAAAGAAAGAATGAAAAGAAGCAGGAACCGCGGATTATACGAGTTTGAATTATAGTAAATTAAATATAAAAAGTAAGGACAGAATTATAAACTAAAAAAAAAAAAAAAACTACCAAAAAAAAAAAGTTGTTTAGTTAATTGTATTTTGAAAGCCTTATAATTAGATACACACATTCAAATTATATGATGAAAGAGCTTTTTACAAATCTTTAATTATCCTCAACGGAATCTAGATCTATCCGTTTAACACTAGCTTATAAATAAGACATACAGGTTGTTTGTAGGGAGATTCGACCTGCGTCTGACATGCTGTTTGCTTATCCACCACCATGTCCCTCAATCTGAAAATACTGATTGCTCTTGATTGCAGTGAAACTCAAATACTATGGAATTACGAAATTGTGAAATATTATAAAAACAATAAAGAACATTCAACATCCAAACGCTCTTTTAACATTCAAACTAATCTCCGACAAGAAAGCAATCAAATGTCTGCAAGAAAACTCAAAATACCTATCATAAATAATATGCTTACATATAAATTAAAAACAAATTAATCAAAAAAAAAAACCTGTGCGGATCAAGATGTCCCAAAGGACTTGGAGCTTCATTTATAAATGAAGAACTATTGCTACCCGAAGCTGGTGTTGCTGCATTGCGCATTTCGATCATCTATATTTGAATACTAAGCTTTTTTAAATTCTAATGGAGTATATGTTTTAATTTGCAAAGGTGGTGGTTTTGTTTTTATGTGCACATGATCTTCTCAGTAAGACGAAACTCTTTGTAAATTAATGGAGTTAAATCATTCGAGATTTACTACACAATAAAATCAGAAGCTAGCATCTAAGAAACAGAAAGAAACATACAGTTTCTGATTCTCGTGAAATATTCGCAACATCACTGTCGGAAGTACAAGATGTTGAGCCTTCCATTATTCAATCTAGAAAATAATATTGTGGTGAAATAACTCTATCCAAAGCTAATATGATACCTTGTGCTTGCAAAATTATAGGTCCTTTGATCCACAAACAAGTTTCGATATCTTAATTCACATGTCTTATTTCAAACAATTATTTATCTTCGTAACACTATCAAAGATTAACAGAAAACATACTTGCTTACATATTAATAAATTACTCGATCACTTGTAAATATGCTTTCCCCAACTTCTCAACTGATAATCATATCTAAACAAATACATATAGAACCATAATGCACTAAAACCGAATACTAATTTACACGATTTATCCTATAACATAATTTAAAAAAATCTTCAGAAGGACAGTGAGAAAGTATCATTCACTAATCTTCCCAGTCCCTTTAAAATTTGGCATAAAAAGCGGAGAATGAAAAACTTAATGTTAAGATGCCAAACGAATATCATGAAAGGACGGTGCTTATATTGACTGCTTCGCCTTATTTGTTTAATTACCATACCTGATAGCCTGTTTTAGTCCCTATTAGTGAGCAAGCAAGTAAAGTATACATACAATAATTCACAGACTTTCTAAAGGTCTCATTTTCTTGTTGCTTATTGCTCCGTACAGCACTTCCTTACTCGTATCTTTAGCATTATCTGACGGTACAAAAATAATTCTAAAGCTTGGTGATAAATAATGTAGAAGCGATCTTAGTTTTCTCTGGTAACATTTCATTCTAGGTAACGCTAAAGAATGTTTTGAACAGACTAATGACTGCAAACTTCACAAAAATCTCAAACAACAAAATCCCAAGTTGAGAGGGAACTCCTAGGATGACAAGCACCACCCAATAGTCTACTCTCCAATAGATACTATCGAGCAGAAATCATAAAGCATACCTAATCTCTTCCCGATCATTCATTTCCACAACAATCGATGAGCCTTATATTTGCATAAGAAGCAATCGTTGCAGTGTTCTACTGAAATGTTGCAGCTTCTGGATCTAGATATATGTTGAAAGGACGAATAAGTCAATAGTGTGGGAGTAAGGGACTGGTCGTTATTCAGCTGAGTCCTTTTTCCTGACCTCAGACGATATGATACAATGATTGTTATATTCTGAGGATTTTTCTTTGCTAGTGTGGCGGTACGTCAAGATGGATCAGTGATACATTAAGCAAACCGAGATGACAAAATTGTAAATGTGATACATTTAAGGCTTTCGTTATCTGTAATCCGTAAATAAATCTTATGATCATATTGTAGCCATTTTTCTCGATGCTGCTGTCAATCTTGTGTACCTTACCGTTATCACTCTATCAGAGAGAGGTATATTCAATGGCCGGATAACCTACTATTTTTTGGATTATAAAATTTACGTGAAAGTGCATATTACTAATACTGCTGTCTTTTAGATTTGAAAACACCGTTAATAGCAGACATCAAATTATAGAATTCTCAATTCAACTGAACGACATATTTTAACAGTAATCTACAAAATGAGAATAAATATGATGAATTTCTTCCAGAGTTCGATGGACCCTTGCATTGCGTCAAGGTATTATTATATCCAGAATTTTTTATTCGAATTAAATGGATGCATGTTTGATAAGCTGAAATGGACACGAAATGGAAACAAATTTGTATAATTCTGTTATGCACTACAAGCTAATTTATGTTACTGTTCCAAATTTGATTAGAAAATATGATTACCTTCAACCTTTATATAAATAATGCTATAGATTTTTTTTGTCCTGAAATCTGAATGATTTGATGTAAAACATGCAATTCAGATACATATTGTTAAACTGGAAAGTATATTTATAACTAACTGTACCCGGCCACGCTTTACCATAGCAATATTGTAGAATGTGTGCAACAATCGAAACAGAACGTTTGATATTCATCCGCTCTAAAAAATATATTCAGTTGCGAGATGCAGTTGTAAATGACGGTAATATTTCGAGTTGCAGTTGTAAATGACGGTAATACAACTAACGTTGGAAGACTAACGATTTTACCATCTTCATATACAGACAGTCCATGTCATTTGCATGAGCACGCTCAAGATGCAATTGCGTACGTATGTTCGTCATTGCGTATGTTCGTATGTTCGTCAGTGTGGGCATCCAGATCTATTCATCACATTCACGTGTAATCCAGCTTGGGAGGATATACAACAACTCCTACTGTTGTATATCGTCACAAGTGCTATAGTATATCGTCCCAGGCTGAATCTTTTCCACTTAACTAGACTGAGCCACAATAATGCATATATATAAAAATAAGCGCCTTGCAACTTTGTGTCAAAATTTCATAGTAATCGGTGAAGAACTTTCGATGATTTAAAATCTTGAACAAAGGAACATTTACATTTTTGTTTATATAGATGACTGCATTATGGTTTGTTTGTAACTGATATTTTCTCAAAATTTGTGTTTGTGAGAGCATTCCTTTAGGAATTAAAATGAAGTTAGTTATGAAATATCTTTTGAATATTTTTAATATCTCTCGATTCAGTTGGTTTCTTCGACCATTTACTTAGTTTTTTATAACACCCAATGTTTCATACGGGATTTCAGGGCATATGCCCATTGGTTTAGGTGCAATTTTATGTATATTTCAAAAAAAGTTTTGTAAACAAGAAACACACCACGATCTGATTTGCCTTTTTCGTTTTTAATACTTTTTTATACCTTACAAAAATTTATTTCTCGACGGAAATGAATTTTTTTTTTGGAAATATTCATGTCGTCCAATGAAATGGTCAAATTTATTATGATGATAGTAAGATATTATATAAAATTGAAATTTTATGCGTTCGAAAGGTTTGTTTCCATTCATGAAATAAATATCCTCAAAGAAGTTAACTTTGAGCTCCAATATCTTTTATGGGGACGACAACTTATGCAAGGTTTTTAAGTTTAGTTCTTTGTTTCAACCTTTATCATTATTTTTATGTTTAGATTTTTATATTTTTATTTTTAGATTTTTACTGAAGAAAATCACGATTGTCTCCCCCATTTAGTACTGTACGTCTTTTGATGTTTTTGGATTACTGCACCTTGTCATAGTCTTGATTGATTCTTCAAAAACTTCTTGGCAAACAATACTCAGCGCTACTTCTTAAACTTTTTGAGACTTATGAATGAATTTCTTCTATACATCTCCTTCTTTTCCTTTACGACATTACTGTAAACTGGAAGTGCCATCTTGTTATTAATTATTTCCTTTGTAGGATGGTATTATTTGTGATGAATTGTCTAGCGGAATTAAAGCACTTCAAATTTTTTTCTTGCAAGAGTGCATAGCTGAGGTATTTTCTATATAGTTGTATAAACGCAGAATACGATTTGGTCATTCACTGGATAGATGTTTGTCTTTAATTTTCAATTAGAAATCTCTTAGTGAAAGACTACAAATGCTTTTTGAGATATCTTTTTTTTTTTTCTTTTTTCAGTGCTTGAATTTAAAAGCCATAGGACGCTACAGGAAACTCCCAGAATTCTCAAATTTCCTTTTTCTTATCTCGATTCGGGTTTTTATAAAAAGCTGGAAGCGATGAATTTAAGATTGTATTCAAAAGAAAACCGGTGTTAAACGCACATTTAGATAAGTTGATAAAAGAAATATTCACCATGTATTATTCTGATGAACTTTTAAGAGAATTTATGTTTGCTTTTTTTTTTCCACTTGTTCCATAGTTTTCCAATGAATCAATGCAACTGTGATATTATTATCAATAAATAACTGATTTTTTGCATAAATATTTTAAATTTCAGGCATATTCAAGTTCTCTCGCATTTAAGAACACGTATTTGGAGCGATTTTTCACTTGTAATTTTTATTTTAAAAAAAAAAAAAAAGACTTCAAGCTAGAAACTTTTAACAGTGTGATTTTTACTTTTGTAATATTCATTACTGGCATCGCACTGTTATGATAGCATACTACGAATCACTCATTTTTGTAATGCGTTGAAGTCATATAATGTATTGTTTCTTTTGAAAAGCTTTGTCGACTCATCCAATTTTATTATTTATTTATTTGTTTATTTTATTTCATTTTTATTTATTTTTTTGAATTTTTGCGAGGTGAATTTAGTGATATTGTTAGGTGTACATAATATGTAGTAGCAATTTGGCTGGATATTGCTACATATTTTATCATCAGCGGCTTTGTTATATATTTTCAAAAATATATTAAACTAAGGCATCAATCCGAATTGATTCCAATTTAGATGATTTTCTTTCATTATTATCTGATATTCTCAAATTCGCAGTATTGTTATGCCGTGCTATTATTATTTTATTTGAATTTTTCTGGTAAATAATTTTATTATATGAAAAGATGAGTGTCTTAATATTACATGTGTATTAATTACACGTGGAATATCTTTATTGTTTACAACATTTTTGATCTGATTCAAAACAACATTTTTGAATCAGACAGAACTGAATTCCATCACTCAAATTTTTTGTTCTAAATTATTTCAGGATTGTAATTTGACGGATAATACACGCTGCTGTATGCGCGATCATTAGTGCTTCTTGTTTTATCTCTCTATTGGTTAAGGAAATGATAGAACTGAATAATTTTACAAACTTTCATTAATATTGAAATTTTGATAACTTTAATATAAGAGATTTCTGTTTGTTTTAACGAGCAAGGAAGAATCAGGATATTTCTAGAAAGGTATGATGAGAATTTATGAGTGGAGAGAAAAAAAAGAGAGAGTATTAACAGAGTGGAGAAGTCAAAATTGTAAGTAGGAGTTCTTGCAACGAATTTATATGGGTTGTTTGATTGTACTGATAAGTCAGTTTTTTTTAATCAAATCTTGAGAATGTTTAGTTATTTAGTGTGGCAGAATTTATCAGATGTAATCTGCATTGGTTTTCCTCAATAACTCAAATCGTTTGTTCCTGATGAACATGTTTGTTCCATCTCATTTTCCAATGTGGGGTTACTGCAGTTCTCGTATCCCCTTAGAATTGGAATTAATAGTTTCTGAAATAAATATAAATATTAGACCAATAATTGTTTATTCAGATGTGCATTATCATCTCCATACTTTTCTCATTTTACTATTTTTTCAAAATTACTGTTTCAGATCCTAGGAATTTGAAAGTTGGCGACCATCTTATGGCTTTTACATTTGCTGCATTTTGTTATCTTTTTTCTCTATTCGCAGTGGCATTTTGCATTTTCTTTGCCATATTCACAGTAAGTTTAATTATGTTTTCGAGACTGGTAGAATTTATATATAATTTCAGTACATAATCTTGTAAGCTTCACTGATCATAAATGATACAAAAAAATAATTATAAATATCTATGCCTATTTCGTCTCTCTTACTTTTCTGAATTATTATGTGTTAAAATTGTTGCTGGAATATTTTAACTGGAGCACGTTAAAACTGTTTTTTGAATTTTGTAAAAGTTCTTCAATACAAACGAAAACTTGCAAAAACAAATTTGATAAAGCATGTTTCCCGCATTTCCTATATTTTTTCTCGTTTCATTCTTGGCTTAAATAAAAGAATCAAATTTTTACAACTGCCTCAACATTATTTGTGACCATCTAGAAACAAATATATAATAGAGTATCAAGATATCAAGATGAATGCAATACCGCAAAGACAATAAGAGTGTTTTTTCGAATTGAAGGCATTGCATTTTATTATTGTTTCAGGTTATCTGTATTGATGAGTTAAAGACAGACTACAAAAATCCAATAGAACAGTGCAATAGTTTGAACCAGGTCTGCTTTATTTTTTGTTAGCCAAATCCATTAAAGATTATCATTCAAATTGTTATTGTTAACTTTAAAATATTTTTGTGTGCTATTCAGAGTTTTCTTCTCTATGCAAAGTATTATTTCTATTCAGTTTTTTTGAAGTGTATTTACTGCAGTCCTTAATGAATTTTTTTTAGTTGGTTTTACCAGAGTATTTGCTTCACTTTATCCTTACATTTCTTTTCGTCTTATCGTTTCAACTTGGCGGACTTTGTTGGAACATACCCCTTATTGCATATCATATTCATAGGTATTTAATTCTTTCATTCTACTGTTAATTTTCTGTTTTTTTGTGCTGACTCGTATGCATAAATTATAAAGAAGAAAAAAAAAATCATGTTTTTTCAGATTAATCTTAATCTGTTGATGCAGACTTTTCAAACATATTTTTTTTCTTAGATATATTCAACGTCCCATCATGACTGGACCAGGAATATATGATCCAACCACGATCCTAAACAAGGATGAACTTCAAAAAGCACTAAGAGAAGGCTGGATAAAGCTTGGATTCTATCTCATATCTTTTTTTTATTATTTGTATTCTATGATATATACCATGGTTACTTCCTCTTGAGGAACATCTGCTGTAAAAAGATAGAATTCATTCTTGATATAAATAATAAGTGAAAGTATTAATTATATGTCTTGTTTTCAGCAACTATGGATTGTAAGTTTTTAAAACTATGGAATATTTTTGAATCTTATATTTTACACTTGTATGCTTTTATGAGTTTGAAATGTGATGGATTAATTATAAAACATGCATTAAAAAAAAAAAAAAAAAAAAAAAAAAAAAAAACCCAGCTGTTTCGACGAGATTTCTGAAAATTGTGCTTCTCTTATATTAATTTTTCGAGTTCACGAAATTTATTAGGACGCGATGACAAATGTATCGCATTTTTTGCAAATTTAACTAGTTGTAAAAGCTTGCTGTGCGATCTCTTTATTTATTTTGATTGCAGTTTTCATTGTTTGTTTTTTAAGTTTAAATAAACAAATTGTTAAATGTTTAGTTCTCTAAAGGTAGAAAATTAATTATGTATCTTCGGGTTATGAAGATTTAATACTGTAGTATCATGTCGCATTCTCGGGATTGATTGAGCTAAGTGGTTTTAACGGTGAAGCTTCAGGATTCGTTCGTCATAATTCTGAAATCCCCAATAATCTGCAGGATTTTGGCTGGGAATTAATTCGAACTTCACCTTTAACATCCAAATTAGGGCAGTAATAAAAGAAGTTGAAAGACTTGATCAAAAGAAAAGTCGTTTCTAGCGACGTTTCTCAAATAGTGTGACGCAATTGTTACTGATTGCAAAGGCAAGTACTAAAGAAAACTTATTCACCAGTTTAGACTTCACACATAAACATAGCAGTTTCATTGGATAGTGACAGCGATGATACGACAATGACAATATGACGATGGAATGTTCTCTCAAAGGGTACGACACTTGCAGCAACGTCGTCCATCAAGAAGGGCGATGACGACGGAAACCTGTTAACAACGGAATTTCACTCCAGTGTACGATGCTTGCTTGCTCTTCTCTCGACATGTTACATGCTGCTGCATCTATTTCTAATTGTTGCTTCTCTAGTTCTTATTGCATGATTTCATTTGCTCAAGTTTCTTCCTGATAATATAAGGCCTTCAGTCTAAAATTTTTAAATTTCATCGCTAGTGACAAATGCAACCTTTTTGTCACGAATCTTGCATGTAGAGAATCTTCTCAGTCACTCAATTTTAAGATAACTCAGTTTGTTTCAGTAATTTGCTTTATGGATTATAATTGAAAAAAAGAAATAAAAGTTGTCGATTTCAATCATAATAAAAAAGCGCATCGTATGCACTAATAATTTTTTTGGCGCAACGTCGTGCTTCCAACCTTGCCATTTTTGAATATGGACGATAAGAGAATCAAAAATTACTAGAGTAACTTTTATAAGAATAATGATTATTTAATACTCGCTGTAGATTTCACAATTCTTGCTGACTGTCTGTAATAAAATTCATGAATTCTCAAACTGCTCTGATTTACAATTGGAACAAAGAACTAAATCTTTTTCCATTAGCTACATTACCTGAAAGGATGCAGACGTTAAGTGAAGATTCTAAGTCATTATCCGATGGTATTAAACAATCAATTCTGCCATTAGAAATCATACAATGTGCATCAATAGAAGTTAATTATTATGACTGATATTGCTAGCTGAAAGATGCCATCGTCCAAAATTATCGGAAATGTAACATAGAAGATCATTTTGTTTTTAAAAAGGCGATGATAAATGCTTACTACATTAATCGATCAAATTTTAGCGCATTTTCCCTTTGAAAGAAAAGGGATTAATCCCCTTCCTTCTGCATATCATTTTAGCAGAATCAAGCATGAGATATGATCAAAAGCACTGCTTAATTTGAGATTATTTCAGATATTAGTTTTTCTGAACTGTGCACGCTGATATCACCTCACCTGTACGACGTCGATCGAGTACTACTAAAGATTTGTTGTGGGTAGCGTTATGAATGGTACCTGCTTTTCACGTCATTCATGTTTTCTCATTTTCATCATTGTTTCATTCTTTATCTGCTCCTGATTATTTCTTCTTACCTAAAGCTGATTAGCATCACAGCGGCAACTATATTCTCTGATTCACTGGATCAATGCCAAGCTCAGTGTATTGATCGAAATTTGGTAAGAATTCAACATTTTCTTATGAAAGGTTACAAGTGATAACGAAGCAAACACATCACAAAGATCTCACGTACGTGTTGCGAGCATCATGCAACCAGCGGTAAAATTTGCAGGTGGTAACACTCGCTCGTGGAGCAGTTGATTGGGACACTTCTTCACTACTTGAGAACGGTCTGACTCAATCAATTAATGCGGTAAGTTTCGTTTCAATGCATGAAAAATGTACGTTGTAGGGCAATCAATTGTATTAATTATATTTCAATGCTTTACTCTTGTCTTGCGAAGTGAAAGGTTATCTTTGTTCACAGAAGCAATTTCATTTTATCAGTTGAACTAAATCAAATTTTACAAAAAGAAAAAGAACTTGAAGCAAAGTTTCACAGCTGCCTTCAAGTAACGACAATAATGAATTACTATAGTGTCATAGTGGTTGTCAAGATTTGGAATCAGCAAATTCAACTTGCTCAGAGCGTTGTTCTAAACTGATGCCAGCAGATAGCTGTATACAAGGATGCCGGGCTGTTACCGATATTTTCCTTCATTATTTACAAGGTCAGTGAGGTTAGTTTTCTTTTGATAGCAGTATTCTTGCGCAGATTATTTGCTATTTAATTGGAAATTTCGAATTCTTGGATGAATTGATTGAGAGATTCCTTGCATTACTCGAGCATTATTGTTCAGTGACAAAGAAAATGATATGTTAAACGGACAATGTTATCAATTGAAGGTTTGCTGAATCACGTGCAAGTTTCAATCGAAGAAGATTCATTGATGGGTATCAATACAGTTTGGAGTTTAAATAAAGATTATAGTTCAGTTATCAGTGACATATCAGTGAATGACATACAATGGGCTGTTCAGAGTCGTCCGGCTGATGTTTCTGTCTCATGGGACACTACTATTTTTGAAAAGGTATTAAATTTCAGGAAAATTATGAAGAGTAAATATTTTTCAAGTTGATGCATCAGTTTCGCTGTAGTTCAGCATAATATCCAATAGGGTCAATTAAGTGACCATCCGTTTCTCATAGCAAACTTTATACAAGTTGAATAAAAGTAATCATCATGCATAGTAATTACATGGCACATGTCATGTCTAATTCTAGCAAATCGTCTCTGTATCTGCGTTTTAATCCTATGAATTAACTCCTGAAATTAAGCTTCCTTTATTTCTATTTCTGAATCTTCAAATCTCAATAATATTTTTCTTCAGAAATTCAAGATCGAGACCCTGGAAGCAATTATAACTATACCTTTGGTTTTCGCTAAAGAAATTGAGGTCATTTTTTTCAGTATTAATAATTATTGATTGTGAGTTATTACCATGGTTAATTTGATTTGACTATTATTACGATAGGCACTGCAGTTGACTATTATTACGATAGGCACTGCAGTCGTTATGATGAAATTCAGTGTTTCATTTATTTAATGAATTATCTTATATTTTCCTTCCGTAGCTTCGATTATGTATATTTTGGCGCACTTATACCGTCATCTCTTCTATACATCGTTTACCTATCAACGATACTGATAACGCCAAACCGTTGCCTCCAACAGTTATTTCTCAGTTGCAAATATCGGCGAACAGTTTTGTAGTTCATTGGAAAAGTGCGCTGAAACGTTTGTACAAAGTATGTTTTCGTTTGATATTTGGTATTTATCCCAGAATGGACTTGGCATATTCTGAAACTTTTTGATATGATAAATTTTAAAATAGCTGATGTCGTTTTTTGCAGATTTCGCTCTACACACTTGATGAAAGGGAAATCTCAACAGCGTTGGTGAAAAGTACATACTATTTATTCCAAGAAGTTCCCACCGATAATTGTTGTCGTGTTGAAATTGGCTATGCAGACGGTGAAACTGCTTCAACTACTGTTTCCCTACGAATTAATCTTATTCATTCAGGTGACTGAAAGTATCAAAAAAATTAAATCCAAGAATCAAGCAAAAATTGGCTGAAATTAGCAACAAATGGAATTAATGGAAGTTAATTACATTTCATTTTATAGCCGACTTATTGCAGAAGAAAAGCCGGAATCAGCAGCGCAACTAATTTTTACGAACGGCACATCAGTGATGAAACTTTACGATATTGATGATTACGCTGTACTTAGTGATCCAAAATTAATTCCATTCGAGTTAAAGCCTGGTAGATCCATTACTGGTAATTGATTTGCATCAATTTAATTACAAGTTCCATATAAAATATTCTGTTAAAAATCATAGTGATCGTTTTCATTCACATATGACAGATGATTATCATTACTTTTTGATAAAATAGGACTATGCTTGCAATGCTTGACTATGCTGTGCTTGAATGCAATCATATCATTACTAAGATATTATCTCAAGGATTTGATTTGATAATTCCAGTTAGATCCTGAAATATTGTTTTAACTTCGTTTGCAACACGTGCAGCAATTTGATAAAAATTACAATGAAAAAAAAAAGTTAATATATTCAAATGTATTTTTGTAGCATTATGCTCTGTATCAGCTAAACGATTACTGATTGCGTTGGATGACGGTAGCATTTACTGGTTAACAACTGATGATGAACAGGTGCGAAGCGGAATGCTACGTTCTCCTGACGGCACAGCAATTGTTCACATGGATGTTGACCGGATGCAAGGTGCTATATATGCCGTTCTCTTTAAAAGAGGAATCTTGAGGTTGTTTATTATTTACTCATCTGTTTTATAGTAGAACAACAATTCTAAAACTATAGACATTAATAATGAAAAAAAAAAGGAATCTTGGATTTCATTTAGATCTAATTTTATCAAGAAAAGATTCCGAAGGTCTATTACTGTTATCTGAAAACAGATTTTATGAAATTTCGAAGTTGAATTAGGAAGGAATGTTTTTAATTTTTTATTTTAAAATTTGTTGTAATCAGATGTGGTTTGGATAACTGTCAAAACTCGACAATTTTAACAACAAATACAATTAATTATATTGAATATATTTCGGTTGATTCATGGAATGGGTAAAAAGCTTTTTCATTAATTACATGGAAATTATGCATAGAATGAGAAGAAACTTTTTTATTAATTTATGGAAAATATTGTAAATTGTCTAGATTGGACAAACATGATTTTAGTAATTAAAAATTGTTTACTCAAAAAATTAAAAAAGAACTTTGTCATAGGCATGTATATTGCATATTGAATGGTGGAGAAGTATTCTCGATACCACTGTTTCCTCTTGATGCTCCCCATATTCTTCCATTTTCGGCAACAGAAAAATTTCCTATTCTTGCATTTGCAATTGAAGCGGAGCCTGAGAAATCAAGGCTGGTTTCCCTCACACAAACTGGCTCCATTCTGGCAATAAATATCGTAAATCAATCAGTTACGGATCTTCGCCTGAATATTGAAGTGAGTGATTCATACAACAGCATCAAGAAGGCTCATCTTCTCGAGGGACGGTTGTTCTGGACATCAACTAGTTGTGGTGACACACATTCCTGGGACAGCTGTTTATACAGCGAAGAATACGATGTTGAGAAAAAGGTTAACAAATGTTCTTTAAATATGACAGTTGTTAATGAGTTATTGGCTTTACAAATATTGCTTCCTTTGTTTTCACATTTCAAATCTTTTATTCTCTGAAATCAGAATTTTTCACATTTAGAAAGTACATTTGAATCGTTATTTGTACGCCGGTCGAGTTGTTGATTTTGTATTCTTACGTGACAGCCCGATGCCAATAACAATACCTTCGCCGAGCAAGATAGGCCTTATAACAACTGATAATATTGCACGAATTACATGGAAATCTCCAATATTACTGCCATTTCAAGGTGATTTTTTTAAATCTGGCAATTCATCTTTTTTCAGAACCAAATAATCCTTCCTATTTGGTAGAAAGCAATCAAAAATTCGCCGTTACAATGAAGGGTCTATTTATTCTTGGAAATTTGAACATCAGTTCAACTTTTATTCCAGTGAAATATCGCCGAAAATTCACAAATAATTAATGATTTTCAAAGTGTATTGATTTTCAAAGTGAATAAAATTTGAGAAAGGAGTCAAATTTAAGCGCAAGGTACATGGCGTCACTTGGTCTACGAATGTCGCATAACAAGTAACGAAGAAAAAGACAATACAGCGGCGAAATTAACACGACTCTATGAGACTAGTCTGGTGATACCGATATCTCCCGGACTACAATATCATGCATCTGTTCGAGCTTGCATCAATACCATATGCTCCTCTTACGCTAATGCTGTCAATACCGCATTTGCCCCACTCACTGGTACCATATTTCATTTCATACAAATTTTTTTAAGCATTTCAACAAAGACGATTAATTTTTGAATGTGTTGATTAATTAATTATTCGATTTTTTAAATTGCTGAATATATTCTTTCTGATCACAAGGATTGCAAGCTTTTTGAATTTTTTCATAGTGAAATTTTGTTTGTCCTGCTTTCCAGAACCTTTGTTTCTCGCGTTTCGTCAAACAACCAATAACAACATCAGTTATTATGGGATGCTCGGCGATCCATTTGAAAACTACACACTGCGTAAGTTTCTTTCTCAACAACAAATTAAACAAACAGTACAGAAGGATTAATCATACATTGAAGAAAGAAATAGTACCAGAAATGCGAATAAATAATTAAAATACATTTCCGTCTCTGAAAAAGACTAAATTGAAACTGACTGGAGTAAGATCGGAAGAATTTTTTAGTTTCATTTCAGCTGCTCCAATAGCAGCAAATGGAATAATGGTATTTGCTTACGATACATTAATGAAGTCGTTGTATGTTGCTGATACAGACAAGGTTATCGAATTTACTTTGATTCATTTTCTTAGCTGATGCTTAGTTTCTTTTAAATCTATTTTGGAAATTAAACTAAATGGAATAATTTGAATTGCAGAGCACAATAATTCGAATACGCAGTGATGGTTCCAAACAACATTTTTTGGATTCAATAACTGTGAAATTCATGACAGTGATATCCCGTAACGCATTGATTGTCTTAGCATCTGATTATTTAATAGTGACGTACCGCTTAACTTCTACATTCGATCAAGAGTGAGAATCATTTTAGAACATATAGAGAAATCCTTTCAGTTAGAACAAATTGCGTAATGTTTCCCTGAAATTCTAACCGACGTTTACCTATCTCATATTATACAAGATCGAAAAGACCTATACTTTTCACAAAAAAAAAAAAAAGAAGGAATTAAACGTTGATTAGTGACTTACCTTAAAAATAATGAATTTCGACATACTTTTTTTCAGTGTCTGAAATATGGAGCTATTTTCATCTTAATGAAAGCATTTTTAGGATCTATTCTTGCGGATCTTTTAGCAGATGCGGTGAAGTGGGTGGTTTAGCCGGTGATGATGAAACAGGCGAGATTTTCTATTTGATACGTTTTTCAAACGGGACAACAAGTTTGTATGCTCTTAACCAAGATATTCGCACATCGTACTTCATCGCTTCCTCGCAAGATTTTCCAATGTTAGCTATTCGTATTTAATTTAACCGTTAAGTAGGATATTTTATGCAACAAAAATTCAATGAATCATAATTTTGAAAATTTCTGCGAAAAACGAATGTGAAGTAGAGAAAATATGCTATATTTTATTGAATTATTCGAACTCTGCTTTTTCAACATGATTAAATCGTATTTCGCAATTTTTTTTTTTTATATCTTGGCTGTCTAATGTCACCAGGTGCGAATTTCTATGTCTGATATGCAATCGCTTACATCGGGAATATATATGCCATGTCGAAATAGTAGGATAATTCTGGTGATTTGAAAAACTTAATTCCTTCAAACAATTTCTCAGTTAAATTAGATTATGTTGGAGAAATAGAATGAATAAGAGCTCTTGTAGGTTACGACAATTAATTGTTGTTAAAGAGAAGCTGGTATTTATTACTGAAGCGGGTGAAATGGGTGTCTGTGACAAGAAGCTCGGTTCACTGAACATCAATATGGCTCTCAAGAATGTAGCACTTGCACCGATACTTAATTTAGAATCTGTAAAACTGATCAACTTTACAAGAGCTTTAACGACGGATGATACCAGGAACACGCTCATGTGGGGCATTGAACCGATGTTCAAAAAGGGAAAGACCATTTTTAAAGTTTGTTTTCTTTTTTTAATTTTGTGAACTGCAAAGATATAAATGGCAAATAATTCTATGAATTCTTGTATTTTTGCCAATTCTAATTCTGCCAAAAAATTTTACAGATTTCTAAAATATGTGCAAGAAATAATTGACTAGTATCTCTTGAGAATCATTGCTTGATGAGTTACATGCACTATATCATCCGTGGCTTTATAGAATGCTGTATAGAAAAACATCATTTTTAAACTGATAAAAACAACTTTCTCATCTTCCTTTTGTGATCCATTTAGTAAATTGTTATAAAAAATTCGAAGTTTCAGATTACATTGTACAAAGAACATTGGGGTAAAGAACGTTTTGTGGATTATTCGTTGTCACATAACTATACGATAAGTGATACGCTTCTTGATCAATGGTCTTCGAAACAAAAATATGATGTTGAAGTTGAGGCGTTAACTGCTTGGGATTTGATATCAATAAATCAAACAGGCTTTATAGCACCAACCAAACCACCAACTCCTCCAACAAATCTCACCATCTATGCTACACAACAAGTTATTTTTTCGCATAATAAATCTAGTAATTTTACACTTCATTGATTTTTAATTTGCATATCTTCCATGAAATATATAATTCAAAATTTCCGTCCATTTTTTTCATTTCCTCAATTTTCTGTATCTCAGCTTTTTTCTTTATTTTTATTTCTAATTGATTAGAAAAATTCGCTTTCTCAGTCTTTTTACACTTATTGAATAATCTCAAAAAATAAATCTCACTTCAGTAAAATAATAAAATTTCCATTCAATTTATTGATATGTTATAGAAAACCGTAGATGGTGCTCGGGCACTGATGGATTTATTCTGGGATGAACCAGTGGAATGGAACGGCGAAGCGATGGGTTATTTGATTAATTGTACAGTAGATGGTATCAGCGAAGTGATCGCAGAAGTACCTGCTACAACACATTTCTACTCTTTTAGTGTCAAATCGGGTAGTATTAGTTGTGCTGTGGCAGCTCATAATGAACCAAAACTTGAAACATTTTCCGAATCTGTTACTATTGATAGCAGTGGTTAGTATATTTCTGACATATTTCTAAAGAAAAGTGAAAATTTTATTTCATTCATAATCATTGGCTTCTTCTGTTTATGAAATGTGCATATTGTAATTTAAAACGTTTGAGTCCTTCCTATGGTTTTCTTAGTTTGTTGGATTATACACCTAATTAATTACTTAAGCAATATTTTGTTTTAAATTATTTTAAACAGATATATATTTCTAGAATTACGACCGTTGGTTCGTTTGTTTGCAATCGATTCCAACAACAATGTATTCTCTATATCAAATTGGTCCCCTTCTTTGTCTCAAGTATTAGTTCGTATGAAAAGACAGACTCCACCATTACCAACAGTAAAGATTTTGAATATATTACAATATAAGCGAGAAAATAACTTTAAATTTTGAATATTTTGTTTTCAGATTATTGAACAATCAATAGCATATATTGGCAACGATTTGTATTCAATAAGAAAAGATTCAGACTCCGTACAATCTTTTCTATTACGTCTTGATCCCAATAATGTGGAAAATATCCTGCACAAGGTAGATAATCATTTTGATCTCAAATTCAAGACAAAAAAAATTTGTGAGAAATTTCAGGTTTCAATAGGCGGTGAGATTGGTAAAGTGGATGCATTGACGTCTGATTGGGTAGCTAATCGTTTATTATTCGTTTCAACAGCATATATCATGCAACTACCTCTTGATGCCATTCAAGTACTTCAATTTACTCATATTATTTAATATTTATTTAACAGTTTATATGGTTTACAAAATCAGTGCCTGTATGAGCAATCGCCCTTCGATTTCAAAAATGTATTATTCGTTATCGTAATGTATTATTCGGATTGCTATGCCAAAGAAGCGCAAGCATGATGCATTTAGTACCATCAGATATCCTATATTTTAGAGTCTTTCCGTGATTACACCACGTCGTATAATGAATCTTTCATCAGGTGCCGGTGACGCGAAGCAACTTCTTTTCGATCCATTCTCCAAGTTTGTTTTGATTTTTGATTTTTTTTTTTTAGCGATGATTCTTGGCAGAAATCGTTTTTAGTGATATTCTTAATTCCATAAATATTTCTTTTAACAAGAAACTTTTAACAAATTTCAGCACAGGTTTTTTACTCACGAAAAATGGTTCACTTTTTACACTGGATTTCAGTAAGGGTATCGAAGAAAATATGGCTCTTAGGTTTGCCTTCTTTTTTCGAAAGAGATGTAAGCTAAATTTGTACTTTCATTGTGCAAAATGAAGAGCTAAGTGAAGCATTAAAACATGTTAAATGGAATTACTTATCAGACTGGAATGCCTGAAATCAGAAACAATATCGTGGATGATGACTGATTTCGCCTGGAATCTGGCTTCATTACCGGCGATATATGTGCTCACTTGGAATGGCATGGTGCGCGTCGATTTGACATCTTCAAAATGCGAAGAAATAAAATTTGAGTGGGAAAAGTTTGGAGGTATGTCTTCTCTTCTTCCTCTTTAAAATTTTTAAGAAAAGCAAATATGCTGCAAATGGACTGTGTTACAAATTGATTCACTTATCTAAAAAATTTTTTAAATCAAATAATTGGACTTTTCAGAAAAAGGACTCAAATCAATACTATCCTTCGCAATCGCCGATAAATTGTACATTTTTGTCACTTCTTCGTTGCTGGTTGTCTATGAATTGGGTTCCTCTACGGCGACACCAATAGCTGTCAACGGATCGCCTCTGAAACAAATCCTCGTTGCCACACAGTCTACTCAACCATTTCCCGGTGTCTCTTGGAGGCTCCAATTCTTTGATTAGATAATACAGTTAGATTAGGATAGCACTAATGTTCAAAGACTGGTAAATTCGGAGAGAAGATCAGTGTGTTTTCATTTTTCAATTCTAAATTTATTTCTTATCAAAGCAGTGCTTCTTATTAAAGATATCATAAAATTGATCGTTGAAACTAGGAATCGTATTCAGATCTGCGTACGTAATCTCGATACATATATGCGATCACGCTATCAGCAAAAGTTGTACTGTACCGATGATATGCTTTATAAAGAAGCTATGAATTTTTCGTTTTTAATCAAAAATTATCTAAATTGAATTCATTTCAGAGCGGTCATGTTTCATCTTACCGCCAGCATCTGAAATTAAGTTCACTGTGCAGAATGAAGAACGAAGTGGAGCATTAATTTCAGTCAACGAACCTCAGTTGCCCAATGTTTGTCCTGTATGTTTTGGCTATTCAATTCTTCCTATAAGTTGTTTTTTCTTTAAATTTTATTTTAATGCTGTTTTATTATCATGGCTTATCAGTGCCTCCGACGCAGTACGAAATTCATTTCCAGCGAAGAGGATCTGATAAAATTCGCAACATTCACAGTATTAGCAATGTCCTTCATGTCGAGAATGGTATTTTAGATAAAGATGCTGAGTAAGGCATTATGAATCAAGTCGGAAAAAAGTTAAGAAAAGTGTGATTTGATATTTGAGACCGAAATAAGTCTATTGGGAAATATGACAACATGAGTTAAAACGATAATTACTGACTTTTGTACAAATATTTCGCTTTTTTCTTGGATAGCATCATCATTTGTTATTGCTATTTCAGTTATGATATATCGGTCTCATGGTTTAATCGATATACACCAGCATCAGAAGCTAGTGCAGTGCAAATGCTTCGCACAGGTTACGGTTTTCCATCATCGCCCCAAGATCCAGTCGCTTTCGCTTTGACTCCAGATGTTGTATTACTTTACTGGAAATTACCTGCGAAACCGAATGCACCGATTTCTGAAATTAAATATATGGTATACCGATGCCTTTCTTATCCTTTTCTTTGTAAGCTTGAAAATTACCACTGATAATTCTGTCATTCATTAACGAAGAGATGATACTGCTGATAAATGCGACTTCATCTTTTTTATCCAGTCATTTTTAAAGACCAGATATAATAGTATTACTATCATTAGAAAGTTTTAAAAATCACTAATTAAATGGGTGGTATTGAAGTAAATTTGTCAAGTATTGTTCCAGATAAGTCAACTTACTGCAACTCAACTTTCACCATCAGCAATTGGTGCGCAGCAGTTTGACGGAGCGTATTATGCTACCGCAACAACAGATGTTGTTTCCTGTCTGAGTGATCCTTGTTCTGCAAAGATTTCCAATCTTCGACCTTCTACTGATTATAAATTCTGGGTGATTTTCATTAGAAAAAAGCATGCTTATATTTTTCCATTGATATAATTTTCTGCTTTTTTAAAGTGTTGTTTATAACTTTGTCCATAGTGGAATAATTGAATGATTTATTTTTCGAGTTTTTAATTACTTAATTTTCTTGCTTTTGGTTTTGTTGCTGTTTTCTGTACAGTATTAGTTGTTATCGAATTGAACTACTGCAAGATGGAAAAGATTCATACTTCTCCTTGGTTTTCTTTTCTAATAAACTATTGATCAAAACTCAGTCTATGAATTCAGGTGCGTGCGATCCACGAAAGTCATTTAAACAAGCAGTTTGTGGATAATGCAGAAGGAAATTCCATAGAAGCTTCAGTTCGTACGAAAGATATAGCTGGAACACTGCGCCTTGATAATATCACTGGCACTACTGTTGTACTTCGATGGAATTCGCTGGATCCTGAATCTCACCCAAAGCGTATATTCATCCAGTACCGGATCGTATGTTAATTTCACTTTTTAGATTTTTGCTGTGAGGAATGCCAATTATAATTTCTGAACTATATAAAATTTTGCAGTTTTTTCATGAACAAAGGCATATCAATTAAGATAAAGTTCATTACGAGATCAAAAAACTAACCCGAATGATTCTTGCTTTATTGTTTGTTTCAATGCTTAAGGTCGCAATGAACGCTATTTGGAAATCACCGTATAATGCATCTTTCGAAGGCCATGAAAAATCCGTGGCTGTAGTTGTGCGAGCGCTGCATTCAGCTACTACATACGATTACCGTTTTGCAGCTGAATATGCAGATAGTTATCGTTATGCGAATTATGATTATTTCTACAATGAAACATTTTTACAAGTTTCACAACAATTTCGAACAAAACGTAATGTTTTCTTACTTTATCATTTGACAGCTATAAATACTGAAAAAAAAAACAAATTAATTATATAAATTCAAAAAAAAATTTTTTTCACCCAAAATTCCGCATCTTTCAGCTGGTACTCCATCAGCTCCAGCAAGCATACGTCTTGTTCAGGAATACGACGAGTGGATAGTGCGTTGGGAGAAGCCATTAAATGATGGTGGTTCGCCAATCACTTCCTACGCCCTCGAATTCAGGTTCAGAAAATCTTTGCATAAAATTTCCGCCAAAGCCAAATTTATTAAAGAAGCCAAACATAAATCGAAAAATTCTTTCATCAGTTCTCCAAGTTTCTTTTTTTGAAGACCAAATGAAGATGCTGAATGGGAAATAGCCGAACGAGGATTAGAAGGTGGCTGCTTATGGTGGAAACCACTGAGAATAAATTTTCTAGCTGAATGTGCTGAATTTCGCATTCGAGCCGCAAATTCGGAAGGTTTTGGTGCATACGCATATTCGAAGCATCACAATGGTATTGATTTCGAGATGTATTATTCACCTTAACTTTCAAAATTATTGGGAGCACGAACCATTTGCTAATTTGTGACCAATTTGTGTTAAAAGAGCCTTATTATCCCAGCGATTTCCATGATCATTCTGAATTATTATAAAAAATTTCCTGCACTTAACTTTCAGATCGTTTAGGAGAATCGCACACTCAATCGTTATGGATTATAATCATCACACTTCTGATTGCCATTCTTTTACTAACTGCTGTCATTGCTGTATTGTTTAGTATGTGCTGCTTTTAAAAATAAAATTTCATAAATAGTTAAATTTGATGGTGAATTTCTAAGTTTTAGACATTCGTTTTTCATTTAATATTATTGGAAGAAATTGGCCAATAACAATAATAATATTAAATGCAAGGACCTATAAAATATGCTGGATTTCTTTTTTAGTATATTATCAACGAAATGACAGGAGACGCAATAAGATTCGATTGCAAGATATAAGCTTGCATGGTTATACGAATTCAATCAGGAGAAATATCTTGCCTCCACAAATTACTAATGATCTAAAAAGTAAATAATGATTTTATTATTGAATAAGCAGTATTTTTAGTGATTTCCTTTTTGAATTTTTAAATTAAATTTCATTTTCAGCCATTCCTCGGGTACCGAAAAATAGCATCAGTCTTTTGCGTATAATTGGAAAAGGAGGTTTTGGCGAAGTTTACGAAGGAGTTGCAGACGGATTACCTCAATCACCTGCGAAAGCAATTCGAGTTGCTGTCAAAGTTAGTTTTACATTTTGGATTTCTGCTGTGACTTTAGCTCATATCAGTAATAAAGTAATTCTTTTTATATGACGGATTATGTATAATTAGATATAATTAACCTTTCATAAATAATACGAATTATTTCATCCAGTTATCATTGAAATTCGGAAAAAACAATTCAAAATTTTAGACTCTAAGAAGCGGATTCTCCAAATCAGATCGGGTGAAATTCCTCCAAGAAGCAGTTTTGATGAAGTAAGTTTGGTAGTTTTTTTTTTTTTTTTTTTTTTTTTTTTTTGCGATATATGATTAGAACTTGAATTATAATTATAATTTTCTAAATTAAATTTCGTTATTTTTTAAGCAGTTTTGATCATCCCAATATTGTAAAATTATTGGGTGTATCACTCGAAACGGAACCATATTTTCTGATTATTGAACTCATGGAAGGCGGCGACCTTCTTGGATTTCTTCGTTCCAGGTTATCTCTCATTTCCCTCTGCAATCTGTTTAGTCATTTATGAAATGAGGAATATTTGCGAATTTTTTTTCCTATGCTTAATGATCCTTTAGCCGTCCATCTGACTGTCTTCCGTCACAGCTTTCGTTGTACGAACTAATAGGAATGATGGTTGATGTAGGACGTGGTGCTGCATATCTAGAAGTTAAGAAACGTGTACATCGAGATCTAGCGGCAAGAAATTGCCTCATTTCTTCAAGAAATTCTAATACACGAATTACAAAAATAGGTAATAACTCACTTCTTAATCTAAGATGAAATATTTGTTTGAGCTTCCCGATTTTTCATATAAAATGTTCGAAATAAATTGGACTTGGAAAATTTTTAAAATATCCCAGAAAATATTGAGTGGTATTTTGAAGAAAAGGGAAATAAAGTAAAGGAAGCTGATCAAACTTCAATTATCGATTTTTTTTTCTCAGACGCTGATTCCTTTTTGTAGCTGATTTTGGTCATGCTCGTGATATATATACCAATGATTACTACCGTGTACATGGGGATGATTTTCTGCCATTACGATGGTTATCGCCAGAATCAATTAACGACCGTATTTTCACATCAAAAAGCGATGTATGGTCATTCGGTATACTATTGTGGGAAATTCTAACTCTCGGACAACAACCTTTTTCAGGAAAAAATAATGTGCAAGTGAGATTTCTGATAAAATGATTAAAATTTGATTTAATCCAACATGAAAAGAAGTTAGCTTTCAAGAAAATTCTTTGCAAATATTTCTGCTGCAAAATTTTGACCAACCTATTATTAAGTTTTCACCAGTCTATTATTTTGAAAAAAATTCCGAGTCCTTTTTCCTTTATTTCAGCATTCAATTGTCAACACAACAGGAAAATTTATTTTGCTTAAAAAGAGTTAAAAATTTTAAAGCTTTATTCTGAAGATTTCTTTGCTTGTAGAAATTTCAAAAGAAATTAGACGAAAAGTCAATAGATTTTATTTTCAAAAAATACTTTCATAAAAATAATTGTCTACTATAGGTAATGTCCTTCGTTAAAAATGGTGGAAAGCCGGAGAAACCACAGTTCTGCCCAAATGAAATGTAAGTTTATTTGTGTTCATTTCTCGACTATTATTTTATCGTATTTATTTATTGGTTACAGTTTTGCCATTGTGGAACGTGCTTGGATATACGATCCGGAAGAACGTCCACGATTTGCTGATCTTTTGCCAGAACTGGAAGCTTTGCGTGGTTGTCCATTGTATCAGGTTTTCAACATAATTGGATTGTTTCTGAATTGCTGCTTTTTTTTTGTAAGGCTATGTCGACTTTCGCGGTAGATCTAAATATTTTATATCCCTATGAAAATTCATTCTCTTCGAGCAAAATATTCTAATATAGGAAGATACTCCGTATCCGCCCAACCATTCATCATTAAGAGCTGATTCAAACTTCGAATTATCTTTCAATTCCAACATAAGTCGTGGAGAAAGTGGACGTAGTGGAAGTGTAAGATTCGATAAGAGTGGTTAGTTTGTAATAATTTGAATATTGGTCTTTATAATGGGTCAGAGTTATTCATTTCCTGGTTTTTTCCTGCAAATTTTTCAATGAAAATTAAGGACGAGTAATATAAGAAAGATTGCTTTGTGAAGACTCTTCGTTTTCTAAGCAATCGTTTTATTTATTACTGTAATAAATGAAAAGTTCAATTGGCCTGATCTTTTTTTTCCAGATAATCCTTCAACGAAAAAGCAGGGACGTCCATCAATTTTACGCTCGCTTCGTAGAGAGCATCCGAGACCGTCTGTATGCTAGTTTCATATTTATAATTTTCTGTCAATATTTATAGCAAACAAACTCTATACTGAAAGTTCGTATTTAGTGGGGGAAATTTATATCTTTTAGTTTTTTGTTAGCATTTAGTCTGAAAGTACTTATTTAGAAGTTTTTTTTTCCGAAATATTCAGAACTCAAATACACCGTTTTATGCTTTAAATTTATCATACTGCAGCCCCGTCTCGGTGATTTGGAAATCAATAATCGAAGGTCGAGGTCAGTGAATAGTGTTACGAGTGATATCAATTCATTCAAATGGGGTCAAGTCATTTTTTATTATGGTTCATGTCACAGCCAGATAGATTGAAATATTTGTTAAGCGAACTTATCATATGATTTCTGTCTATTAGTGAATTAATTTATGATAAATGAATGGTTATCGTCCATAAGCTAACTGAAATTTATTTAAGATTACGGCAAAGGATTTGACAATAGCGACTTCGTATCAAGTGATTGTTACGGTGAGGTATTTCTCAAAGAATCTGTATTTGATAATAAGACCTTTCGCTTGCTTTATGGAATAGTTTCAACAAAATTTCGACAAAAAACAAAAAGAAATAATTTTCGCAAATTTTAGAAGTGCCGAAAAAGCTAAATCCTAGAAAATCAGAGATAAATCGACCAAAACAGCGGACATCTGAACCATCAAAATGTTCGCTTGTATCATCATCATCGGCAAGTCCAGACTCCTCTCCCAGAACTGCATCATCCGGTGATAGTGACATTCCATCAATATATATTAGGCCAGCACGAGTTAGCCGGGTTTAAACTATTTTTTAGTTGATATCATTTACTGCGCCAGTAAGATTTATCTGTTTTGCATTTCGTGACTTAGACTTATCTAAATTTTCTAGAAAATATCTGGTAATGAAAAGAATGTGAAAGTTAATAGCAATCTTTTAAAATAATCGGAAAAAGTTCCTTCTGAAAAGAAATCGTTTTTGAACGGTTCTTATGTGAAATTTATGAGCTATGCGTTTTCCTTTCAGAGCAAATGAGTTAAGTTTTGAGTTCGGAAGTCCAGAAGTTACAGTGGAAATTATCGAGGGTGAAAGTTTCAATATATTTCATAATAATCGTTGTTAACGTGCATGTTAATCAGTAATGAATGCTATTTAGGAGATATCAGTAGCATTGGCAGTCAGGTATATGTCTTATTTCAAGTGCTCAATTTATATTTTTTTTTTGTTATGGTCAAAAGCTCTATGGACTTGTGTGGATTCCAAAAATAATATCTGTCCTTAGAAATGGAATCTTGAAGGGATTTTGACAGTTCGCCTCATAACGACTTCTGTTGGTTTTCATAATTACTTCTGAATCCTTCCAAGCATTTAAGCTTGTTTGAAATGTATCCAAAATTCAGTAACTTCTGTTCCACTTCAAGCTTTCAAAGTTTTAAATTTGTTCTACTATCTTAAGTAGGCGAAATTGGATGAAACATTGATTTATTGTCTGTAATTTTGTTTTCAAATACTATCCTCCTAATTTCTTCATGAAAGAATGTTTCTATAACTAAGATCGTGGGGAATAATGAATGGGAAAGCCAAGAAGTCGAAAGAATTCATCTTGAGTTGGTTTCAGCTGACAGCTTCAATGCTGTTGACAACAACACTTCACTTGATTTATTTTACAAACAATTATGAGAGAATATTCAAGCAAACTGATACCAAACAAACTAAACAGACCACTCGAAAGTCAACTAGAAAAAAAGAGTTATGGAAGCAGCTGGCTACGACTGCTTGCGCGACGCTTTTCCATCTATTGAATTCCCGCTAATGACGGAGTAAAAAAGCCGCATCGCTATCGTTTTAATAGTGTTACGAAATTCGTCGATACTAGGAATCTACCAAGTTGTTTATCCGTAAACTTCCATCCCAGCGTTTAGCACGTGAAATCGCGCCAGATTTCAAAACCGAACTTCGTTCTCAATCATCGGTCGTATTTGCCTTGAAAGAAACCATCGAAGTCTATTTAGTAGGTCTTTTCGAAGATCTAAATCTGTATACAATCCAGTCAAACATGTCATCATGCCGAAGGATATTCAACTCGCTGGCGTATTCATGGCGAACAGGCTTAAATGAGTGTCGTTTTGCCTGTAAACTCACTGCTCCATGAACTTATTTTATTACTCACTAGCTGGACCCGAAATGTCAATGTTCGTTTGTTCAAAATCTTAAACCTGCGAAAATTTTTAAACACGCACATTATTTTTGTTCAAAAGATATCGGAAAGTCCTTCACCTATTGCTTTGAAATTTTGACAGAAATTTGCAATCAAATACGCATATGTTTTTAAATACTGATCGATTCATTTCACATTTTTATAATTGTTGCATTCGAAAAGGCAAATGCTTCTAAATAAATAAGGCGAGCAATTCAATCTTTTCATCTGTTTGTTGCTTTGTGATAAATGTGATTCGTTTATTTTTTGATTTGTGGGCAATGTAGTGTCAAGGTCAGAATAGTGTATAATCAAATGATTATTTAAGGATTATCTCTCTGACTTCTAATATTAGATTGTGTCTTGAATTGCCTCTTTTCCTAAATTTTACCCATTGATCTAAACCGCACAATTGTAAGGATCCCGAATTTTGTTAGTCGCGAAGGCAAATGTCTATCAAATTGGAAATTGCAATCTCTTAAATTGAAATTGCATATCCACTGGAATCATAAGAAGTTCTCCACCGATTGTTTTCAAATTTTGGCACATCCTTGTATTCGAATAGGCCATCATTTTTTAATATAAATGTGCTTACTTCATATATATATATAATCCTCTAGAAATATTTATAATCCTCTAGAAGCTGCAATAGTTCATCTTGCGCTATTTTAGTTTTCTTAATTTCAAAACGTGCGAAAAAAAAAAAAAAAAAAAAACAATTTTGCAAGAAATTTCCACAATATCGATTAATTTTTCGAAAAAGAAAAAATTTTACAATGTTTTTGAGTTAAAATGAAACATTGAACATTTTTATATCCTCTATTTCAAAAACATTTCAATACAAATTTTAGAGACAGATTAAAGGAACTGGTTGAAATTTCATAGTAAATTCACTGCGAATCAAAAATGTTGGAGGAAGTAATCGCAATCAATGCAGAAAGTTGGCATGGTGAAAAAATTCTTTCCTTCATGAAGACATAGTGTGAGGCAGATTTAAAAAATTCGTTTGGAGCAGCGCTACGATAATTCAGCTTTCTTCCACATCTGATATGTTTAATTTTACAATACTTGTGGGTATACAATATTTTTTGTTGTTCCATTGTTTGTTTAGATATAGAGACTGTCTGGTTTGCCGACTCTAGAACACGCAACATATAATTGTCCATGTGAAAAGCAATCGGTCTCTAAATCTAAACCGCACAATTCTAACGATTGATCCTGGGCTTTGTTGATGGTGAATGCAAACACCAATCGAACAATTTCGATTTGCAGTCTCTTAAACTGAAATGGCACTTCCGTTGGAATCATAGGAATGCGAGGAATAAGCACATCTTCACCTTTGAAAGGTCCTGTCAAGATTGATACTCCTATGACATTACTCATTAATTTTTTTACTGCAAGCCGCGTACCGTTGCAAAGTTTTGGCTGGTTGTTATTTCGCAACATGGTAATTGGCATACCGATTTTCAACTGCAGTACGTACGGTGGCAACCCCGGCAGATCGAGTGAATTCAAAAATTCTGTTGGATAATTAACCGCTTCATCTGCTTCCACAACAGTGTCAATGGATTTATATGTGATTACCTCGCTTTGAATGTTAGATTGTATAATATTGTTAAGTTCGTCGACGTCTTTGTTCTTGGCCGCAAGAATAGCTCGTACACTCAGCCAATCGTGATTCTTATAATTAATTTGAATATTGGGAAATACTTTTTCAACCAACTCTTCTTTTGAGGTTACTAAATTGCAGAAGTTATGAGGCAATGAAATTCGTCCTGTGATCATATCAATCGGCATCTCTCCATTTCCGATTTCCAGCAATTGATGTGAGAATATTCCAGCTGATCGACCGTTTTGCAGTTGAACACGCATATTTGTAGTTAATTTTAACGTCTTTACGTGTCTCCACAAAGCAGAGTATTTCAGGCAAGCATTAATTTCGTCCGCTGGTGTCGATCGAGGAATTACAGGTAATGTTTGCCTGAAACCTCCTGCAAATAATATTAATGTGTTCCCAAATGACCTGATATTTCCACGTAAATCTTGCAATGATCGATCAAGAGCCTCGATTAATTTTTTGTGCGCCCTTGCACATTCATCCCAAACAATAAGTTTACATTTTTGCAATATTTTACCCATGGCCGATGTCTTGGAAATGTTGCATGTGGTAGTTTCAATTATTTGGATATTCAGTGGAAATTTCAAAGCGGAATGAGCAGTTCTTCCACCTGGTAGCAATGTTGCAGATATTCCGGACGATGCAAAAGTTAAGACTATGCCATTTTGGAATCGAATTGTTGCCAGAATCAATTTAATTAGAAACGTTTTACCATTCTTCCTGGCGCATCTAAAAAGAGGATTTTTCCAATTCCCTTATTGACAGTTTGCATTATTTCATCGCAAATGGCTTTCTGCTCAAATGTAAGCTTAGAAATATTTGATTGCACATATGATGCAAAATCAGCATTGCGTCATGTATACATATATCCCAGTTCTCCAATAAATTCAAAGCTTGACATGCACTGCGAAAAGCAGCATGTGTAACGCCGTTGACAATTTTTAATTGCTGGAAGGAGGTTGGAACGGGTACATTTACTAACAACATGCGAAGGAAGAAGCATTCTTCTTGATTAGGATGCACAGTGTACAATCTGCCTATAGTAGTTTGTTTAAATATGTCTGGATGGCCGTCAACTGGTTCTTGTTTGCATCGTTCAAATGATTTTCTACTCGCATTTCATGTGTAATACGGAGGCACTTCCGAATACAGCAATGTTTTCGCAAATGGATCATTTTGACATAATGTGAAGAAAGCAGTTAACGTTGTAGCTGGTGGATTCAGGGCTATTTATTGCATATTTGCAGCTGTGAAATAAACGCGTTGTCCATTTTCTAGACGTACTGGTAAGTGGAAAACAGCTGGATTTCGTTCACGTATGGGAAATGAAAGAATTCGCCACACAGCTTCATTGCTGCTTATCTATTTTCCAGCCTGATACTGTGCGATTTCATCAATATGTATTACCGCATTCCTATCATTTCTTTCAGGCTGCACGCCAAAAACTGCCATGTCGCTGCCTTTATTCACATACTTACAAATGTATTTGATCGATTTAACGGAATTGAAGTATTACACGTTTATGTGCGCTTGGTATGCTTTTAATAGCAAAGGCGAATATGGAACGACTCACCGGTTATCTACTTCAATGTCACCATTCCGCATGTGTATGGTTGCTAATTTACCTCCATCTTCTGCTGATCTTCTTCTGTATAAAGGATATCCATCGCTTCCTGTAATTGTGTTGGATACAAATGCTCGAGGATATCGCTTAGAGCATTTTCCGTCTATCATGCATGGTGATTTTGGATTCAATGTACTGCAAGGTCCGTGTATCATATTTTTCGTCACAACTTCATACAAATCCTTATCGACGTTGGGATCGGGTATTTCAGCGCATATAACATCGTCGATTTCATTTGAAGTAATTTTTGTCATAAAACCAGATTAGTATAAGTGCATATGGCAATCCTCTCTTTTGCCATTCCATTGAATACAAACAGCAGCGAGCAGACTCAAATACTTCATGTTTTACCATGAAATCCATCAGCTATTTCAGCTTCTGTCTGAAAACACATGCTGTGATGTAATGCCTACCCATCGGCGATTGCCCAGGAAGTAAGAGATTTTTTTATATCATTCAAAGCTGGATTACATGTGAATGTAATGAATAGGTCTGGAGGCCCGTATTGGCGAACATATGCAACTGCATCTTGAGCGTATTCGTGCATATGACGTGGACTGCCTGCATATGAAGATGGCAAAATCGTTAATCTTCCAATGTTAGTTGTATTACTGTCATTTACAAGTGCATCTCGCAAATGAATATATTCTTCAGAGCAAAGCTTAGTTTGATTCAAACGGATGAATATCAAACGTTCTGTTTCGATTTTTGCATACATATCAACAATATATTGGTGAAATAACTGACGGCATTTCAAAATATGATTGTCTTCATTCTCTCGAATCATTAATCGGTATGAATAATAATTCATTGTGCTGCATTTCTTATTTGATTCTTCGCCACTGATTGGATTTATCATTTTAACGTTGAAATGATACCCATCGGCACATCCCAAAAAATGACTGGATATTGCAGAGCATCGTAGCATCGATGAGTTTCTGCAATTTTTATCAATTGATCGTTTCTTCTGTGAAGAACAATATCTTTACGTTCGAATTGATCTCCGACTATTACAATTGCTATTTCGTCTATCGTTGGAGCATTGAATCTTTGCAGATGTTCTCCAACAGGTGTTTTGTGAGCACGAATAACAATCTTGTGTGTATCAAATGGCATCATATCAATTGCTGTTTTGAACGAACGCACTAAATTGTTTTTTTCGTGAAAAAGCTGTTGCAATTGGGAAACAATGGGTCTTTCTATGTCGGTATGAATTCCGCAACGTGCATTCAATTCATCATTGTTATCACCATGAAATACATTTGTAGGAATTTATGCTGACCATTTGGCAGCGGAAACAGGTAGTTGGCTTTGTAATAAATTTGTCCTTACATTTGGTAGTTGGCATGAAATGTGTCGTTACGATTTCTGCACTGAATGATGTCATTTGGAAGCAGGAGTGGTATTTTCTGATTTTAGATAGGAAACGCTTTGATTCGTCAGTATGTCCGGCAAGCAAAGTTTCTAATGGCTCTGGCGGTTCTTCAAGTTGAGGTAGCTTAATTTTTCCAGCAGCGCAGCACATTCCTTCGTTTCTCCTTTGAATTTCAGAGCCTTGCAATAAGGGCATACTTCATTCATAGTGCCAATGAGAACATGCGGAGTTAAATTATAATTACCAGCTGGGTCACGTGATTGCACGGAGTCCTATTCGACTTTGATTTTCTGTTTCTTGTTGACGTCTTTCAGCCATTCTAGCCGTTCGTTTTGTTCAAAAGGAAGCAAATCTGAAGTTGCCGAAGAAGATTGACGTGCTCACAATCGCGCTTCCTCAAGTCTGGCTGCACGTCGCTCTGCTCGCATTTGAGCCATTCTTTGTCTTCTTCGTTCATTTGCTGATGCCCGTTCTTCCTCTGTTTGATTTGCAATTAATCGTTGCTGCATTTCCCTTGTACGTGTACGATAACCGAACCTCCATCTTCTTCTACCAGGCATTATTTAGATGAAGTAAAGCAGATAGATTGCATTCGAACTATTCTCGAAACTGATTTCTGATTGAACTTGAAATTGGATTAAAAACTGCTCAAATATATGATGTTAGAAGATACTAACAGTAATAAATGTTCATTTGTTCGAAATTTTAAAATCTCCGAAAGTTTTTACCTATTGCTTGGAAATCTTGATAGAAGTTGAACTGGAAATTGTTTAATTGAATTACTGCAAAAAATTATACATCATATTAAAAAACACTAACAGTTGTAAAGGTTTGCTTGTTCAAAATTTTAAATCTCCGAAAATTTTACCTATTGCTGGGAATCTAGATAGAAGTTGAATTGGAAATTGTTCAGTTGAATTGCTAAGCTGTTGCTACTGCAAAAAATTATATGATATTAAAAGATACTATATTTTGCTAGTGCGTGGTGATTATTTATTATTATTTGTCATTATTTATCATTATTTAATATTATTTATCACTATTTATTATTAAGAATTTGTGGTAATTAGTGCCAACAATGAATTTTAATTACGATTCATATTAACTTAAAAACGACTGTTAACCCACCACAAGAAGCAGGAAAATGCAAGCAATCTGATAACTGTAATTTATGATAAAGTGCATATCTTTCAAGCACAGTGATTTATTTATGGACTTCATGCAATTCATTTTAGCTTCCTGTCAAATGCAAATTTTATTGTTTTGCATAACCTCTTTCTTCCATTTATAGTTTATATGAATAAGAATATTTGCTTTAATGAAGATTAAAAGCATTAAACCGATCCCGTTGACATTCTCATATAAATGATAGAAAGAGCGCCTTTGTATCTTTTACACAAGAAGAAGAGAGAGAGATACGGTGAAAAAGGAAAGAGACAGAAAAAAAGATAGGCAGAGGCTAACCGTATCTTTTACTTAAGAAGGAGAGAGAGAAAGAGATGGGGGAAAAAAGGAGAATGACAGAAAAAAAGGTGGGCGGAGCCAATAAATTCCATCTCCTCACCTATTTTCAGGTGTCACAGACGTGACACGTGAAAAAAAGTAACTATATTTACTCATTAAGTAAGACTATTGGAGTACAAGGTTGTGTCAAAATTTGAAAACAATCGGCCTGAAAACTCTGGAGATCCGTTAACGGTAACAGGTAGCATTTACATTTTTATATATATAGATAATGTGTAAAAGTGCTGAAATAAGAAATATCTCGCGATCCCGTGTTTTTCTTCAAAATTTACTACCAAAAATGAAGACTAAATCTTAATCATTTCAAAATTTTTGGAAAAAAAGCACAAATTGATCAAAAAAGAAAAATTAAATAGAAATCGAACTAAAGTAATATGCAAAAGTACAGATATTAGCGACTAGTCTGGATGAATATTTATATCATTTTAACTTTGCTGAGAATAGGAAATGAAACTTAAGCAGCTTTATTTTAACTTTCTTATTCTCGGACATCTTTAAAATAGCATATTGACTGAATTGCAGTTCTCATTAAAATTCTATCACTGAAAATTTTGAGTAGTTTTTGTAATCGGAGCAAATGACGATTGGAAGGTTTATCAAGTAGTTATCATAAAAAAAACACAAATTCAAATTCTGAATCAATTCATACTCCTTTCGTGCAACAAATGATGTTCGTGAAAAAATTTTTCGACGATCAGTGGACAAATAACTGCTTTGGAACACTGAGGAACAGAAAACTGTAGATTTGAATTAAAAATTTGGATAATGATATTGCTTAATAATCCCAACTAGTTACAGATTCCGGGTTTTGAAACTTCATATCTTACTTTAAGAATTTCGTAGGAATGGAGGAAGTGATATATGGTATTAGTAACAACCAGCATAGGTCAGCGAGTTATCCTATCATCAGAATAAAATATCAAAACAAACTAAAATGAATCTCGACGTTTAACAGCTCGAAGCATCGTTCAATCAGCGATAACATTCAGACATTCCTTCCTAGAAATTTTGGAAGGAAACAGTAACTTGTGCGAGCCTTCATCCATTTTTTTTCCTATCAAAAGTCTTTTCGGGAAAAACAGTTTCTTCGAGTAATTTAAATCCTAAATATATACGGTGACAAAATTGATGAAAACCCTTTCTAATCCAGAGAAATGAGAATCCTCTGCTACGTCTCAGGCTTCCATGCAATTTTTTCCAGTGTTGTTCCTCTGGATTTCTCCGTGGGATTATGTGAGCCGTGTTGATAAAGCTGATAGTTCTGTTTTTCAATCCATCCAAGAAGATATATTTCCAGATTTCTTTTACGACTGTTCCACAATTAGATTTGAATAAAACTTCAAGTTCTATTCAAAGTATGAATTGCTGGCTTGGAATTCAAATGTTGAAAACCACATAACTTCTAATTTGATAACGCAACTTGCATAAACTTCAGAAATATATAGAATGCATCCACTACCTTGTTTTAAATATAAGCATATCTGATCTCATACTGTTAAACATGAGACTGGAAATTTCTTCAGAAACACTCAGAATCATAAGCTTCGAAAATAGTTTAGTTTTAAGCACACTAAAAACGAATGCCTAATTCCCATACATTTCTGTCTCTCTCTCTTATTATTGACAAAATAACAGTATCCTAATCCGGAAACCTGAAATATTGCATCAACTCTCCATAAAGAAGTTCCATGACAAAACTTGAACCAATAACCTAACTCATAATATCTGCAAAAAATGACAAGCCATAATTCAGGATCTCTACAAAAATTAGACAGGTATAAGGTCCACTCCCTCTTTCTAAATATTATTGTTGCGCAAATAATCTTTTTTTTAGCTTTACAAAACGAAGTTTGCAACTTCATCCATTCTGTGCTATATATAATACTGTATATATATATATATATATATATATATAACTATATGTCAAAGTAATCAATTATATATAGGAATGTCAAAAGGACCAAACATTAGTTCGGAATGGGTCAAAGAGCTAAAGGGATTACGTAACGGGTGGATGGTTTCAAACCGGTCAAAGAATTCCGGATGATTTAAAAGGAAAAGACTTCGAAGGTGAATTCGATTCTGACAACAAAAGCAGTAGCTCGACAGTTCAACAACTTGAACGATAATTCATCAGGAACGAAAGTGTAAAGTGGATCGACAGTAGCATAAAAGCAGGGGAAACAAAAGTATGAAATGAAAGAACACCAGTTACAAGCCGAAAAAACGAACTGTAGCGTTTAGACGACTGTTCGTACTCTATGATTCTTATTGTGTATTGTGGCATTTAATCCTTATCATTGTATATGGGCGATACTGTGATATAATATCATATAAACCTAATAAAGGTTTCTACTGACTTAGCGGAGTCATAACATCAAGAAGAATCAATCTCCAATCAACAAATTACGGACAAACAAAAAAATCCTTTCCCGAAATCACAAAAATTTTCCGATAAATCACCCTAATGTACAAATTCAATCAGCCTATAAGGTACATTTATAAGTTAATTCCAAACAAAAAATATTACTATATTTTCTGGGCGATTTCTGATCACTCGATACCACTATTTCGTTAATATATTCTTTGCTATTTATGATTACCGGAATACACTAACAAAGCTCAAAGACTGGCCAGAAGAAAGCAGCTTATCTTGGACCATAAAAGTCTAATTTACTAGCTTAATTTTGGAGAATTAAAGACAAAGACCATGAAATGAACTTCTTTTACCCCTTTAACAACACCAACAACAATGCAATATATTATGCGGATTCAAAAAGTCATTTGAATATTTTTCCCTGATTGAATATTTTTCCATCGAAATCACCTTCCCACATCAGATATTCATTAACAATTTTCTTCGTCTTTTCATCAACTGGATCTAGCTTCTTCCAGTCGTAACTTTCATAATCTACCTTAAAGCAACAATATAATGATAACTGCAATAAATTTCAAACTTTCCACTAACTTCACTTCCGAAACATCCGTTTTATTTCTTACGAGTCAATTCCAATTAATCAACTCATTCTGAGAAATTCATTTAACATACTTGCCAATCTGGAGAGAGCTTAAAAGCCAATTCATGTCCTCTCCAAATCCAAATCCCTGATATTGTTGAACTGTTATCCGTCCCAAACAAACAAACTGATGCAAAAGCATTTTTCTTCAATTTCTCTAATCTTTGGAACATTCCTAAAACTCCAAACTTTACAAAGTGTAATTTTCTAGAATGAAAATAATAGAAGTGAAGTAATATGACATTAACTTTCCTTAATTGATTTATGAGTCTCATTCTTTTAGGCGTAACTCCTCTGAGGAATTTCACATCTACAGTCATAAGTAGTGACCAAATTCTCTGAATTAATTTGTTTATCAAATGACAGCTAATATCGCTTGAGGGTGAAAATATGCGACTTTGAATTAAAAAATCATACTCATCCTACACAAAATAAATACTGACCACTTATAAGATTACAACTCATAAATGTCAGGGTCAAATCTTCGGGATATTTATATTCAGCAAACCAAATTGAATAATTCTCCGAATCGAAGTTTTCCCAGAAGTAAGGTATAGCTTTCGTGGCTGTATCCTCGTTGGAGTAAACTCTTTTGAAGGAATCCATCACAAAACTTCTACAAAACATAACTCATCAGTAAAATAGAAATTGAAATGAAAACAAACCAGCTAAATATTCTAAAAAACGTTGAAACCAACAACACTTTCATGAAAATTTTTACCCTTTAGGCATGGCAGCGAAAGGATCAATTGATTTTGGTTCCTGAGCTAGCACTTCATCAGTAGCATCTGGTTCGTCATCATCCTCTTTTTTCGTTTGTTTGGTCTTCTTATCTGAATTTTTCGCATAAATCTAATTATACAGCAGTAATAAAATACTTGAAAATGCATTTGAAAAAAATAAAATTCACCTTCTTTCTGCTGCTCCTTATTTCCTTTTCCATGCTGCTCCCTGTTTTTCCCGTCTGAAACATGCATCATTATGAAGCATTTCTTAACAAAACTAGGATCATTTAAAAATTCAAATATAAAAACCTTAGAAAAGGTTTGGAATTATCACGAGATTTTTAACCTTTATGATCAGCATGTTCTTTGGGCAATTTTGCAAATAATTCCCTGAACTTTGTATCTGGAAAATAACTTCTTACTGCAAAAATCTAGAGCATAGTTAAGTAATCCAGAAATCTTTTACTGCGTTGAAAATCTGTTTTGCTAGATAAAACAACACAAATCATGATGATGAGCACTTAGAAAATTTCTCTGAGTGGAAAAGAAAAAATAATTCCTCAATTTTCTTTAAATAAATAGAACAATACCAGGATTAGTATTAAATAACGAAACAGCTGTTGTGACAATGTTTTACACTTACTATCAAACTTGGAGACTTTTATGGCAAATTGAACTTCTCCAATAATATCTTTAACAGGTTTTTGGTTAATTATAGTTTTAAACCAACGGTTGACATTATTCAGTGGCGCACGTGCCGCCTCATCCAAAACATACTAAAACATAAGATAGAAAATTCAATAGTAAAAAGTTAGAAATATTCAATATCTGAAACTTCAATCGCTGTTTTTACTTTAAATCACAAAACAAATAAAACCACCTGATAAGCAGGAAGCAAATCCAACGCTACAGAAATATCGGCAAGGGACATTCGTTCACCGACTAGGAAAGTTTTTGTTAGAAGTAGTTCATTGAAACACTTAAGCTGCGTAAGCAATTCTATCCTTGCTGCTTCCAGTATCTGGGACGGTTAAATAATGAAAAATATAATTCATAATCAAGAAAAAAAACAATTTCAGGTTTAAGTGACTTATAAACATTTACTATCATTAAATATTCGACCATTAACTGTTAGCTGTTATATTTAAAGCCCTTCTCATTTTCCTGGAATTTACTGGCTGCAACAGAAAAGCTACAAAGCGCATGATCATACTAAATGTCATTACTTTCGAAATATTACGGCCAATCTGCACCACTGTATTGCTTTCCTATTGATGGATAACTTCATTTTATGCAGCATAAGAAATCAATAAAAAGATAAATGCATCGGTATCTATATTCCTTTATTTATTCGAGCAAACGCTAAAATAAAAGCAAATATTAGTGATACATACCTCATTGTCAATACGAGCAGCTGAAACACTCGGTAGAACGTAACTTAAAACATTCGGTATTAGCTGTCCCTCAGACCACTGCATCCACTGCAATACTTCGGAACACTGCAATAAAATAGCCATTACATAGTCAACCAATATAATAAACAATTAAATATGACATAACAGGAATAACAAGCATAACAAGCTTGAATATGGAAATGAAAATGTCCATTGAATTGGAAAATAAAAATCATTTCTTAGCCTAACATTTGCGCTCTTCATAGATTCACTTGCCAAATGAAGCATAATTGCATCAGCACCAAATAATGTGAAATTGTTGTCTTCCATTGCTGGAGTCTAAAAAACATCTTTTTACCTAACGAAAAGAAAATCAAACGTAAAATATGAGATTTTATTGAGCAGAATATCCTTTCCTCATGAATAAAGTGCAAAAAAGAATATAAGGAGGGGAATGCAATACTTCTGCTTATCAGTAAAATACAGCCAAATTCGAAAAATATATCCGTATACCAACCATTCCAAGAGGAAATTTATTATGTGGAGGTTTTTGATCCTGCACAATGACATCTTTATTTCCGATTTTGGCAGCAACCAGAATTTTCTGCACTCGAAAACTTTTTGGAGACCCATAAACTTTCTGAAAAAAAAAAAAAAAAAAACAAATATTCATACACCACTACTATTATTAATGAGCTAATCAGAAATGCATAAATGGAATGAACAACACTGAACTTACACAAGGCATTTCTGACTGATGAAATCCACGAGTTGAACACAAGTCCTGAAATGATCCATCAATACATAATATTTTTTTTTTACATCAGTACGGAATGGCACAAGCACAGCCTGTACTTTCTGCTATATGAGGATGATGAATTACGTATACAGTTTGAATGTCAACAACATGCATGCTTATTTTCCCTTCCATGAATGAAAATTATTTGCCCGTTTCGTTCGTGTCAATATCGGTAAATGATTGTTTAAGTATTTACTCTTCCTACCACTTTGAAAACGCACACAACTGAATAATGTTATCATATGACGATTGAAAATTTACGAGCAATCACATATTAACTGAAATCACCTTTCACATTGGTGATATATCAGCAGCCACCTTGAATGAACGAATGAAAAAAGGCATCAGATAGAAACGAAAGAACTGGGTCAGTATGAGATTTACGAGCAGTTCTACTCGACCTTTCTCTATAACTTTGCATAGGCTCTTGCTTAAGTAAGCTTAGTTTTAGCTTGTTATGTCTGATCAGTTTTTGATAAAATTAAATCATTAAACAATGTTAAACTCCAACTGGAATTTTTGCTCAGGCATACTAACATGTCTAATGAAAATGGATATGAAGATATGAAGACCGTGAGTGACCGTCAACAAAGTTTAGCTAATTCACGAACTGCGTTGCTAGTAGTAGATGTAACCAACCCCACTTCAGATGGACCCCATCTTCAAGGCGCAAGCACTCCCTAAGGCAAACCACAACCCACCAAGCATCCCAATCACATGTAATATCATACTCATCCAGTGATCCCCTCTATTAAATCCGACCCTACGTGGTCGGTAGGCAACAATGTTGTGTTTTCTGCCACTCTGATATGCATCGGATGAAACATTCAATCTCACAGCTCGCTAGTGTTTGTCAGCGATAAGAATTAGTAGGACTAGTAGGGCTGTTTCTCTTTTCCTGGGTGCAGAAAATTAGCGAAGAAGTAATGAAGTGAATTCTAATATACATCTGCTTAGTACTGTAAAGGATAAAATATGGACACAGTGGCTTAAGAGGAGACGAAAGCAGTCTATATTCCTCCAACCTATGATCGATATGGCATACGGGCCAAGCCTCGGCGTTTCTTCTGTTACAAAATGTGCAGTAACCAACCATCTTCCACATGTTCTATATAGTTTGTCTTTCAAGGAAGTAGCCAACATAATCCGCATCTTCTCTTCTCCTCAAGTCCAAACTAATCATGAAGAAACTGTTCTGAAACGAAATTTATGTCTCGAATTACTATTGGTTTCTAATTTGATGCTGCCTTCTGGAAAGAATAAATAAGGTGCTGAGAATATAATCTTGTGATAATGAAATGCCTAAGTGATTAATTGGGGCAATGCATATCGGGTACTATATAAATTGTTTAGATTACTGGAATGAATTTTTGAATATTAAATTCGAATTCCAATTATTAGCTGTTATTTCGAAATATCTTTGCTGATGTATTCGGGTGAATTCGCAGAGCCACGTCTATTACATTCCAAAGGATTCATACAATTATGCGTTGATAAAAGTGCTACTGATAATACCGGAGTATGTGTTCTTCCTAGTACTTTGTTTTAATTTAAGTAAATTAGAAGTTTGTGTATAGTATCAGAAATATTCAGTTATTCCTTATAGATCATCTTCTGTAACTCCATCCTAAATGTATCTGTCCTGATAGAGCCTGAGATAATAATAACAAGGCATTTATTTTAATTAATTTGCCGAATGGTTAGGTATTCAACGATCCCCCTAATCGTTCCTGTTGTTTTCTTGGTTTTTAAAACTTCCTACATTTTTATCTCATTGCTTTGCTATACTATCAGCTCACAGAGTTAAGATGTTTGGTGCAGTTTCGTAGCATTTGAATCTAAATAGTTCAGTGTAATTTATTTCTTTTCCCTCTTCGTTATATCTGCAGTAAGAATTGCTCTGTGACAGATTCCCGAAAAAGATTGAAGGTTTGTGGAAAGAGCAAAAAATTTTTCTGAGGTGATATTTCCACCTATATTATAACTTCGTTGTATTTCATTAAAACACTAATAGTGATATTTCAAATAAATTAGATAAAACTAAACTCTTTAATAAGTGGTAGTTCATAGTCTGTGCTATATAAAACGTTGCATATAATTAAATTTTAGTCATTCCTATCAGTTGGCACGGATGGTGACATATGGATGTGGACAGGCGATGAGCTGGATGAAGCAGAATACTGTCCTAAAAACATCAAGGGAAGAACGCATTGTGCAATAGCTTGGCATGTAAGATCCTTTTAATATATTTCATTGAAAGTATGAAGAAAAGCAAAGATAAGAGTTTGGACTCATTAAGTTCGAACTTTTGAAATTGATTAGAAGCTTAAGACTGGAGAATATTTTTGGGAGAAAATATGAAATACTAAATCAGTGCAATGGTTTTCTTGAAATATTGTACCAGTATGTTTTTCTTTTTGGAAAAAAGTATGGAATGCTTAACAATGCACCGATTTTCATGTTGCTATTATTACCATTGATATTTATTATCATTATTACCAGTTTTTATCAAAAAAATGATTTTGAAGGGGAATGACATTTACATCGGGCATACAAGTACAGATGATGAAACAGGTATCCAAAAGTCAATAGTTTCTCGTTTCGAGAAAGATTCCCTGCGGATGATTGCACCAATAACCACGTTTTCATTGGATGTATCTAGTATTGATATATCAAAATCAGGAAAATTTCTGGCTGCTGGAGCTGTGTATTTTTTTTTTTTTTTTAAATAAATTAAATTGGAAAAATTTCCAGTCCTTGAAATAGTTAATTGAATTTTCCCATTTTGAATTGCAATTAATAAATTTTATTCTTTTTCGAATAAAATCTTTATATTTCTTTTTCTTTTTTTTTTTTTCAGCGATCATGTTTTGAAAATCGTAAATCTCGAAGCAGGAGATGTAGTTCATGTTGAGGCTGATGGACAGATTATGTGTGTTTCGTTTAACTCAAAAGATGAATATTTGGCTGTTACAGCAACTGATGGAATGTTACGTGTTTTTGATATATCTTTATTGAAGGCGAATGAGATTCCAAAACCAGTTGCTGTTCGGATTTGTTCACGTATTATTGATATCGAGTAAGTTGTATTCTGTGTTTTTGCTTGAAAATAAACTTTTAATTCAAATACTTGTTTAAAATTTTTATTGCAGGCCATCCAAATCTAGGCTGCAGCTATGTTGGGACCCATCCGGCAATAGTCTCTTTGTTCCAGTGCTTGGATGTGTTAAAAAATTCAGCAAACATTCGTTTAAAGAAATAAACAAATTTTTTCTTACATCGAATTCATATGTAATTCATTCACATTCTCATTATTATTTCAATTGCAGTTGTGTAAGAACATCTTGAAAGTTACCTATTTGACAAGCAATTTTTGTCATACAAAATATTTAACTGACTGAAGAAATTGGCGATTTTTCCAGAAGATTGATGATATATCATAAAACAGTTAACTGGTGCAGCGGAATTTTTAAGGAGATGTTCAGTATATGTTGTGTGTCGTCTTGTGGAACATATTTGGCCTCATCCACCATGAATGGCTCAATTTGTGTTTGGCAAATTGAAACTGGAGATCTGTTAACGTGTAGTAAGTATCAGATAAATGGACAACCAAAAGTGATTTGCTCTATGTTTTGGCATCATTTGTTACAAGATACATTGTTTTTCGCAGATACTGAGGTATACTACTATAGATTGTTTGTTAGATTTGAGTTTTTCTTATCTTTAATTGGCTAATTTGACCGATGCATGTGGGGATTTGTTTTGCAGTTACTCAGTGCAATATGAAGTGTGACTTAATACTTCTCATTATGCAGTCATACAATAAAAAATAACAGTATCTATTATAATACTTAATTCACGTGTTTGTTAAAATGGTTTTTCGACATTTTTACTTGTAGGAACACATATGTTCTTTGAGTAAATGCACGAGAAAGATTACTTCGAATGATTATAACAATATAGATTTGGAGTTACAGTCCGAAAAAAATGGAACTATTGCAAAATTTGACGATGATGAAAATTCGCAATGTATGTAATTTTTATTTATTTAGTTTATTAACTTGTTTCCCATTTCAAGTTTTTCCGGTCCTCCATCACGATGCGAAGTCTTACTGCATTTTGTTTAGTATCCGCAGATCTGGGTTCAATTAAAAAGTCTTACGGATTTGATGAAGAAGGACATTTCCACGGCATCACCGATGAAAACAAGAAAAATCTTCAAATTTTCACACCTACAGAACCTCTTATCTCATACAAACCTCTGGTTGTCCCGAAAGCTTTCGTGACTGGCTCTACTCCAGAATATCAGCGACAGAGATATTTGGTAAATCTATTCTCTAAATTTTCTGCTATGCTTTTATTAAGATATCTCTGTTCAATATTATTTTTGAAAGATACTATTTCGCAGAAATGGAATCAGTATGGTACAATAATCAGTTCATATAACGGAGATGACGCAAGAATCGAGGTATTTCTAATTTTTGAGATGATTCTATCAAAAACTTCAGAAATAACTATTCTTAAGCATTGTTTTTGCATTCTGTTTTCTTTTTTTTTTTTGAATCATTGACTGAATTTTTTCCCCGAATTCCTTACTAAATAAAAACTATAACGCTGCATAAGAGAATGGCCAGAGTCATGAACATCGAATTTCGAATCCTTGAATTCCGAGTGGCGGTGGACTTATAACTTCCTGATATTTTAGACCATACCATTCCTGCTACTTTCACACCGCTTGCAAAACTGATATAAATAATTAGTTAGTTGTTAATGAATTTTGTTATCGTTATAAATTACATACTGATATGCTATAATCCAGTTATCAATGAAATTGATCAACATTGAGCATTGCCTTTTTTCTGCAGAGTTTTAAAGTTTTTATTTTTTGAGAGTATTTAATAATACAGATAAATTGGCACGATACTTCAATACATCCTGAAATTATTATCGACAATACATCAAATTTTTCCATTGGTGATATGACTGATGACATTGTTGCATTGGCATCGAAAGCTGAAGGAGAGAATCTGAGGTCTTTTTGTTTTTGTACTCTTAATTTGCAAAATCATGCTGTTGTCGAGAACGATGAAATTGAAAATTCTAACGAATAACGAATTTGATCTTTGAAAAAATGTGAATAATATTGATGAATAAAAGTGGCTTTGTAGTGAACTGCAGGTACATTGTATCAAAGCTTGGGATTATAGTTCAAGACAATGGAGCATAACGTTGCCAGATGGTGAATCTGTCGAAAATATAGTTATAGGGAAAAAATTTCTTGTTTTGGCCACATCGCAACGATATTTCCGAACTTTCTCACATGCTGGGACGCAAAAAATGGTTTTTTGTTATTCAGGTAATTCGCTGTATTTAATAGTTTTTTTTTTCTTTTTTAAACAGTTCTTATGGAGAAGTTAAATAAATGAAAAAAGACGGTACGAATATTTCTTCAATGTTTCTTCAATATTTGTCTCAAATCATTTAGGGCCACTGCTTACCATGTGTGCATTCAACGATATGTTTACTGCTGTGGTGTTGAAGGGTGGTGCTTATTATGAGGACGATGAACCAGAGTTTAATGTATATTTTTTCAGATTTCCTTGGGTTTTTTTATTTGCTCAAGATTAATTCTTGAAGAAATTTTACACATAAGAACCATCCATTTTTTAATTTAGTTTGTAGCAACTATTTACAAAATGAAAACTGAAGGCTGGTACAAATGTCAATCCTTGGTACAAACTGTTCCTATTAGTGTGGGTCGTAATGCCAAATTGAATTGGATTGGTTATACAAATCGTGGAACATTATGTGCAATGGATAGCAAATGTACGTTTTATTGCCTTTTCTGTCATATTTATGCTGTGATTAATTAAAGGCTTTTTATAAACTTTTAACTTCAAAACTCATCTGCTGATTATCTGCAGCGAAGGAATAGATTTCAATCAGATCTAGTTGAACAAGCATGTTCGGAATTTCTATCAACTTAATGTTAGCTTCTTTTACTGTCCATTTCTGATTTTATCGGTTTTTTTTAGTGATTAATCAACATCAAATCACATTCGTTATCATTTACTTTCTTATTCTGGTTTCAGATTGCTGTCGAATTTTCTCCTCTAGTGGCATTTGGATTCCAGTTTATGACTTTACTAATAATCTCAGAACTAAATCAGACCATATATTTCTGATCAGCTTTATGGATTATCCGCAAAGTGAAGTTCGCTATATATATTGTCAAGGAATGGAATATCCTTTGGTTGAAAATCGTTCAGTTCCAGCCATTGTTAAATGGCAACTTCCGTTATGCAATCAGGTATACACCTAGCCGATATTTTTATTGTATTTTCGTTCACTATGATAGCATTCAGATATACAAAATTTCCATTGAACTTCATTGTAACGCTTGGAAAGTATTTTTAATTTCTTTATTTTCCAATTAATGACTAATTATTGAAAGTCTTATATATATTTAGGATTCGGAAAAATCGAAACTTGAAGAGAAGCTTTTGTTAGCTGAAATTCGAAAATGCGCGTTAAATAGCGATGATGAAGGCGAAAAGGAATCCGAGCTTTCAGTTCGCTTTTCACATGTCTTTTTTTCATTATTTTCAAGAGAATGATGATTATATTACTTACCAGAAAAAATTTATTAAAATTCTAAAAAATTTTTCTTATTATTAGCAAAAAATTTCTGCTGATATATCCGTAAAAATTTGTAGGATATTTCGACAGCATACGCAAAAGATGTTGTTCGATTATTTGCACTTGCATGTAAAACTGATCGTCAGTGCCGTGCAGCTGAATTCGCTGCATACACACATTCTGGACAAATTGTGCAATCTATGTGCAATTTCGCTTCTAAAACGCGCCATCCTTTACTTGCAGAGAAGGTCCGTTTTGTTATTTTTTACTTGTGATTAAATTGATATTACATTCATCCTTAAAAATTATGTATTTTAAAACTGAAATTGTGATTATTTTGAAGCAAAATTACGAAGATTATTCTTTAGAATTTCTTGTAAAAACTGAAAATGATTTGATCATTTAGGTTTAATTTTTAATATCTGAATCTTTCTTCTTTTTTTTTTTTTTTTTTTTTTTTTTAGTTGCTGAAATTAGACAAATCAATATTTCCGTAGTATTTTTTGAGATTTTCTTCAGTGTAACAAAATTTTCAGCCTTAATTTATTTACTTGTTTGTAGGTTGCTGAAATTGGACGAATAAATAAACGAAAGAGGAATATTCTGTTAGAAGATAAGAAAAACGATGATTTTTTGGCGCCTAAACGATCGAAAAAAGTGAACAATCAATCTGTTAGTTAGTTATTTGTAAATCATTTTATATCGTTCATTTTTCAAATTCTTCGAAGTTTACAATTTTTTTAAAGCGAACTTTATCAATTGCAGGATCGTATCTTGGGTGAAAATATTGTTAAAGTGGTACGGCAAGAACCAGTACAAGAAAATGAACATATGCATGAGTTAGAATCTACTCTGAGTATTGAATCATCCTCAGCATTCTTACTTCCAGTTCGGCCAAGGCTACCTTCTAATCCCTTCAAAGTGGGATATTATTGTGTTACATAAAATAGATATTCCATATCATTGGTTTTTTCATATTAACTGATTTTCTCTTTTTTAGTTGATTAATTAGAGAAAAGTCTGGAAGCTGAAGTTTTAACAAATTATACTCCATTTATGCAGTTCTCAAAGATTGACTTTTTGTTCCATTCATTCATTTACTGCTATTTTACAGCGGAAATCTCAAACTATATTTGATTCAAATGAAGACAATTTCTTCGATTCATTAGCTTCGGCCTCTACAACTTCGCGAAAAAAGAATGATGATATTAGCGACTGGAAAAAACTAAAAACAGAGGTTGTTAAGGATGTAAAAAAAATTATGTTGTGGTTACTAAAGTTTAAGTTGATATTTCTTACCAACTGAAACGACATATAGTTAAAATGAGTGAATTTTATTATACATAGACTGGTTTTGTCCATGCTGTGGAGTCAGTCTCGTTCGTATTATGTTTGTTACAACTCTGTATTGCAGCTATCAAAAACTCGACAAACTACACTTTCTATGAAACTTGCTGAAGAAAAGTAAACATGTTTTTCACTTTTAGGTGTGCATATAACATACTCTTGAATGCATATAACTCAAAATTTCATATTCATTATTAAAAAATACACATATGAATGCACATTTTTGATTTATAAACGGACAGCAATTGTAAACCGTAGATTTCGGGAGATTTTTTTTTTTTTTTTCATTTTTCTATTTGACCACACCTATTTTGTTTCCAGTTGAATCTTTGACTTAAGCTGGTTTTATTAAAACAATTAATATATTTAGAGAATCGAATGAAATGAAAACAGGATTTGAATTGTGGTTAAAATCTGCGGAAAGTAAATTAAGGAAAGATTATGATGGAGATGACGACTTTTTAGAATATGCTATCAAACAGTTTCGTCATTTAAAAACTGAAGAAAAACAGGTAAGATTTTAATCTTCCCCATGTCTCTGTAAGTTTTCCAGGAATGAAAATTTTATATCGAATCATGGAGAGAAATAATTGTTATTTTAGCATTGGAACAATTTGGCTCAAACTTCCAAAACTTGAAATGTCTGTTATAAATGGTGGATAATTTGGATTTTTTTACTGCTTTCGTTGCTTTATATGGAAAACAGTACTTTCAATGAAAAATTGTTATGCGTAACAAATTATCACATCTCAGTTTGTTTTCTAAACCGATTGATTTATTTAGTTTATTATGAAATCATATTAACAGGTTGAAATTGGTTAATAGCATTTACTTCTCTCAGTTATGGAGCTAGATTTTATAGAATGGTTAATAACCACAGGAAAATATTTTATCTATAAAAAGAAGAAAAAATTTTATCAGAGCAGTTGAGAACTGATTTGTTTTCTTATTTAACGATTCCTTTTCTGTTCAGCTCATTTTTCCATTTAGTTACATAATTTTTTTCAAAAAAGTCTAGAAAAAAATTTTTTTAGCAAATCGCGGTGAACTTTGAAATTTTCGAATCATCTATCCTACTCTTAGTTTAGTTCACTTTTTTTCATATTATTTCCGATTTTTGCTGTTCTTTAATGTAAGGTTCCAAAAATTTTCTCTCTCGAATCAGACAAGATAATAAGATTAGGCAAGTTTTACTTGTTCCTATTGTCTTTTCCTTCACGAAAATTAACATTTAATTTTTACGCTTTATGCAATCAGCAAAGGTGGAAATCGATAAAATTTAAAATCATAAGTGCGAATAAAAAAATCGAGGTTGTATAAAAAAAATCATTGTTATTGAGCATCGCCAGTTAAATTCTCAAAGATCGTTAACGATTGATTTGTAAAATTATGTATGAAAGAATGTTTCGATCGAAGTAATTTCTTCGCTTTTAAATTTATGCATTGGTTGAACATCACGATGAATAAAGCGTTTTATTAATTTTAATGGAGTACATGTAAAGCCGCAAAAAATCATAAATAGAATGTAAGGGTTGGCTGTTACGTGATTATTATAAATACGATTGAAAATTGGAGAGGAGAAGAAAGATAAGCTAATCAATTTCTTCAAAACATGTTTGCGCTGATTTTGATTTACGAACTTTTAGGACAAGAATATTCCGGTCCTGGGACAAACAACCTTCCAATGGAATCTTTTGTGGTTAAATCAAAAAAAAAGCAGAAGGCAACTCAAATATTCTGCTATAATATCCTTTCACTTCCTCGGAGATTTTAAAAAAGTTCGAACCTTCGATTAATTGAATTTCATTGCAGCAGCCAGTTTTTTTCTGACTTCGTTTTTTTTTTTTTAAAGTATTGTAAAAAAAATATTTAGTAGTTTTTAAAGATATGCGAAGTAGTGTTATTTGCAAATTATAGTCCCGGATTTCTGAACCACTGGAAAAAGGTGTCTGATGGGAATATTAATGTATTTGCTCCAAATTACCTTTCACACGGAATGTCTTTAGCTGTTGTAGGCTTTAACTCGAATGTATTTATTCCTCTGTTAAATTCATTCACTTCTTTTCCTCTTTGGTGATGCATCCTTCGTTTCAAAGTAGTATTTGTACTCTTCCCCCATTATTCTGAATAGAAAGTGAATAATTTATCTTCTTAATTATAATTGGTTAATCGAAAAATCTTTCCTCAAAATTAACAAGTCAGGCGAAAAAACTTGCCCATTTTATGGCAGACTGGAAAATTTGACCTCGGTAATTGATCATATGAAGGTAACTGATATATAAGTCTTGCGAGACACCTGTTACTGTATTATTTTATACATCAAAATATCAAAACCGCACGGCAGTACCGTGTTTTTTTTTTCAACCTTTTTATCCTTTTTCTATTCTTTTTTTAGTACATTTCCCAGCCCATAAATCGAATTTTTATATCACCATAAAAGATTTTCTGACTTTGTATCTGCACCCTCTTGATTTTGAGTGACGCACTAAATTTGCTTCTTATAGATTTCAATAATTCGTTTCCCTAATTCATTTATTTAGCAAGCTGGAAGAACAAAAAAAAAAAAAAAAAAAAAAAAAAAAAATAGAAATTGAAGTGAAAAATGATGGGAATGAGTGGCGTGGAGCGTGATGTTAATAAAAAGTCTTCTTACGCCACATTTATAAAATATGAGTTTGCAAACTTTCATTCAAATCAATTTTAAAAGACAAAAATTCTCGTCCAAATATCGTCAAAGTAAACTTATGACAGATTGACAAACGAAAAAGTAAACTTCTTAAGTGTGAAATATGATTGTTAAACACACAAATAATTTAGTTTTAATTATTTATCAAAGCATCGGTATTCCTTAAATCCTCTTCATAAGCACAACAGTATTTACAATTCGCAATAAATAAGAAAAACGTGAAGGAAGGTTGAACAACAAAGAAAGAAAATTTGGAAAAAGACTTTCTTTCAGTGGTTTAATTCCTTATGGAAAAGAAAAGCAATATGAAAATACAACCGAATGTTGTCTGAAAACTATTTGATTCATTATCCTTCGCTTTTCGAATCCTACACCAAAAAAGATTTTTCAAAAAACTTGAAAATTTTTTGAAACATTTTTTTACTGCTTCATATGACAATAAGAGCTTAATAAATGACCGAATAAATTACCATCTAAACTTCGAAATATGGAATCACATGGAGTAATTCAAATATATTGTTGGTTGTAATTAAGTGGGCTAGAATGTCACTCATGTCATTATAGCAGAAAAGTCAACAACGGTTAACGAAATTCGGAATAATCAAATCATTTATGTCAGGCCTGTGCGCTTTCATTCACGACATTTACGTGCTTCGGGTCCTAAACTGTTCTAAAATATTCGAATGAGTTTGGAACGGATTGTTCCTCGGTTCCAGTGGGCCTGATTTTCTTCTTTCAAATTAAAAAAACAGATGGTAGTCATCGGAATAACAGATGTGATTTGAGTAATAATGTAATGAATTATTGAAGAATAATTCATTCCATGAAATCTTAAAACACAAACATTTCAGTATCAAGCAATTGAGATGAAATAACTGCAGGGACTCAGGCTTCAAGATTCAGAAATCAAATTGAAATGAAGATAAAGTAGGACTATTGAAAGGACCTAATCGCCTTCGAGATGTTGTTCAAGCCTTAAGGAAATAAGGAGCAATCATAATTCACAACTGCTTATTATTTTTTTTATTCCATTGCAGTGTGGAGCAGCTGCTACACAACAAAATTCTATAAATAAACCAAGCCTGCATTTGGAGTAAGATCAAACAAACTCCATTCTTTTTCAAATGCTTTTTCAACTAATCTTACTGCTTTCCAGCTACTTCATTTTTAATTTGATTTCCGGTATATTAATTTCTTTTTTTTTTTTTTTTATTCTATTTATATATGATCCCACGAGTTTTTCACTATTCTGAATATCAGTTAATTAAAGAAAAAGAATTTAGCTGAGCTGATTCTTCTCATTTAATTGATAAATGCTCTGGAAACTGAAATAATGCAATTGGTCAAAAAAATCAAAAAAACAAAAAAAAAAACTTTAATTGAGACAACGTTCGCCAAAGAAGAGCTAATATTTATGACAAAATTTTAATTTGCCTTCGGTTGTTGTTTTTCCATTTCAGTGATATTAAAATCATGAAAAATTTACATTAACCAAGTGTTCAGAAATGTCTCTCGGAATCACTGGCTCTTAAGTATTTGAATTAATTCCACTGAGAAGAATTAATCTTGCAATATTAGCATTACTGAGAGCAAATAATTTAAAAAAATAGAACAAAAATTGTCAGCTTATTTATATTTACAGCTTACGGTTGTTATTATTGCATTTCATATGCTCATTTATTGACGCCCAACTTACGGTACCAACTTGGCGCTCAAACAGATATTTTCCATTGGCCTGCAGATGCATCTTCGCCAAATTGTTCTAACCCATCATTAACAACAAATTGTCATCTACTTCACGTCCAAATATGTACCAAATTTCCACTCTGCATCACATTATCGCCTTATATTCCAAGTAATATTTTAATCATTTCCGAATTAAACTTTGGTGCCAAAAAGAACAGAATCTTTTTGAAAATTATTTGATACCAATATGTCATTAACGTCTTCCATAGAACAGTATTGACATACAAATTGTTCTTTAAAGAAACTTGATAAAGTTCACTTTAAAATTAATAAAGACCAACTGAAATCATATCTAAACATGACATCCATTTTTTTTTTTTTTTTTTTTTTTCAAGATGTTAGTTTTGTCGTTCGTGGATGTATGGAGCAAATATTAGTTGCTAAACTAAGGATCGATGAAAAATTCCAAAAGCAAGGGTTAGTGCTTTATAAAATTCATGTTATTCCTCTTATAAATTTTCATTGATATCACAGCGTTCAAATCCAAACAAAGTTTCATTAACAAAAAGCATGTTTCTATAACAGCGAGAACAGCATTTATAAACACTTGTGCCAATATCAACTGAGAAGAAATAAAGTTGAATCTTCGAAGTCTAAGCCACCAGGAGTTTTCAGATGTTACATAGTTCGTTCGAAACGAATTTATTCTACGCTCGCACCTTTGGACTATATCATTTGTATTTGCTCGACTGAATACTGTAATTCTGGTATGCAAAATCCTTTTGTATACACTAACCATTCTGAATCTGACTCCTTTGATTTAGTGCCCATTATTGAAGCTGAACAGCTAGCAAAAGAAATTAACGACGCTAAAAATAATGATTTGGCGGATTCATTACCTCTAATTGCTTTGATTTTATTTTTTAAGCTGTTCTGTTCAATGTGAAATAATATTTTTCATTAAATTTCAAATATTGAATCTAATGATTTATTAAGATTTCCCAACTGATTTATATTTAAAAATTTGAATATAAATGAAGAAACTATACTCGTATAATTCATCCTTTTCAAAGCTACAACAATTATAATCAAAAAAGCATTAAGTCTAACTTATCATTGCCCTCACCTTAATGCAAAAGAAGAAAGTGATAAGAAATTTTTCAATTGCATATAGTCTTATGAGGGCGCAAAAATTTAAGTTCTAATTGCTTCATCGATTTTATACTTTTTCTCAAAAATTTTGAATGATTCAGGAAGTTTTAATTTGATCCATTTCTGCATGCTTTCTCTCCTTGAGTGAAATGTTTATTACATTAAAAAATGAAATTTTTTTGCATTCTCAATGATAATGATAGCAAAGAACATAATTTAGAATAGCCCATTTATGATTTATAATTTAATTCTAAAGTTCAACTCTTTATTCTATTTATACCTTTTCTTGATAAGAAATGGGTAAAGTACTCAGCAGTTTTATATCTGCTGATAGTTTGTTTGTTTCTGTGTCCAAATCGCTAATAATCTACGTTTTATTTTTCTGTGTTAATGAAAAAGGCCTAACAATGAACAAAAGCATAAGAATGCAACTTTTAGTATAATTTGTTATAGATTTAAGGCAAATATTTCTATCCAAATGTTTTTTAATTTTCAAGCAAGATGAAATTTCAGAATAAAAAGGTTACTCAAAGTTGAGTTGTTACTTTTTTCCTCCTTCAGAATGAGTGATAATTTTTTCAATTGCAGTGACTTCGCCGCCTGTTATCGTCAATCAATCATTGACACTAAGTTTTTAACGCTCAAAATTAACTAACGAAAAACGGATTACCATTTCAGGTTTTCAATTCCGTATATCAATTAAATTCCGCATGAAAACATTATAAAAAATAAAATTTAGTGCATAATTTAGAAAAATATTTCAAATTAGAATGAACAGAAATGCCATCTGGAGCATTTCTGCTTTTAAATTGCTGCAAATTTTAAAACCAAATATTGCTAATATTTATATAACATGATAAGGATAGTGTAAATTCAACGAAATCTTCAATCCTCAATCATTCAATTCACAAACCAATTTTAAGATAAGTTTTCATTAATTGTTCCAGTTTGTGCTCATTGATCCCCTATCTGCTTCCTTTTTTAACTAAAAATTAAAAACCACTATTTAATATGAATTAACTTCCACTGCTTAATTTAAAATACTTGAAACCGACAAAGATGAAAAGAACTCAATTGTGACGAAAAACCGATTGTCAATCAATTTTCATTTTGTTTAATTTTTATTTACAGCTATTATAATCTATACTGTTTGAATAAAATGTTCTCTAAAGTGTGTCTTAAATTTATATAGCATATATATATATATATATATATATATATATATATATATAAATATATGCTATATATATATATATGTATATATATATAATTTGTGGTTGCAGATTGATAATAAAGATTATTTAGTCTCGAATTCTCTCCGAAATCATGGAAAGAAACTTTTGCGGATGAAGCCATCAAAATCCGATGCCTGAATAAAAAAAAAAAAATTATCTATTGGTTTACAATTTCCAACCACCCACCTAACAGGAATTGCTGGTCAAATTTATTTGATTTATATAATCAAAGTTTCAAGCTAATGAGCGATATTTAATTTTGATTAGACATTAAAATATTGAAACATTTAGATTTCAAAGAAATGTTATGTGCAATGACATCAAGATCAATAATTTCATTGATGGATAGTAATAAATCTTTTTGATACATAATAAAATGCCACTATAAGTTGTGTGAAGTATTGTTCCAAAAAACTGTCGCGAAGGATTGCCCCACAAATAGCAAATGATTAAAATAGCAAATCAATAACTAAGTGAATCAAAGATTATCTCGATATTATCAGATAATTTGATGTTGATTCTTTTTGAGGAGTCGTTTTCTATTCAGACTGAAATGGGCATAAGGATTGATGTTGGATTTGAGGCGATTAAAGCGTGAGTCAAGTCGTTTTAGTAACATAGCGCTTGTTTCGGAAGCATTCAGTACATGAAGGAATTTGTGAATGCGCGAGAAAATACTTTTTTGCACTGTAATGAAACGGCTTAATTGAAGATCATTTTGGTCGAAACTTGATTCAGCTCAGTCCAGAACGATTCAATAAATAGCCATATGGATAAGAACCATCAGAATACCATTCTCGCGGAATCCTATGAAACAGGCTTTTCTCTTCTTTCCTCTGTAACAAACCAACCGATCGATCGCCTATCACCAAGCAAAAAATGCACAGAAGTTCAAGAATGTAATTATTTAATTCAACACTCGATATATCATGATGTAAACGGAAGAGTGATGAGCGTAATGATACAACCAAAGTGTTGACGGTTAGCCAGTATGCTGCTTCAATATCCAACCCTTCGTTCATTCATGAAAACTCATGTTGGATACTGATTTTCACAATGGAACTGTGTCAAAAGAGAACCACACCTTTTCGGATCAAATCAAAGGATGTGTGGTGAGGATGTCGTAATTTTATTTCAATGAAGTGATTTTGTTTGATGTTATTAGATGAATTAGTGAAGCATTTATAGAGGATTGTTTGCAATAATTGTTTATTTTGAGTGGGAGAACGGAGGAGCATACGTATGGCTCAAAATTGGGGTCATATCGACAGGCTTAACGGTAAAATGATAGAGGATACAAAGAAGCTCATTTAGGGCCAGTCCGAGTATCACATATCACACGCCAAAGGCATTGTCCTGGAAAATGTATAGATATGTTCTAATCTTCACTTCAGCAATAGATGCCATCTCTTCTCTCTCATCTCATCGCATGATGCTTGATATACAGTCACGCAAGATATTTTTACATCACTGAATAAAGGTGCTGAAGCAGATGGAGTAGTTAACAGTTGGATTTCATGATTTTTACTAATTTTTTTAACGCATGGGATTGCAAGTGCTCTTCGAAAGGAGAAAGGCATAAGAGACTGTTCTTTCTTATCAACAAGATCATTGGGATGTATAGCTAAAATTTCTTTTGTATTTCTTTCATTAATGTTTTCCATGGGATGATATTTAAAATAAAAGTTATGTGGTAAGAAAAAAAATATATTTTTTCTTTTCCAGTGGAGTTGAAGCTAAGCAACCGAACTCACCTAGTCGCAAGTGCGTATGTGTTCAATTAATCAAGAATGGAAATATCGAAATTTTAGCTCAGTTCCGAATAATATTCCTTAAACTTCATTGAGATTTACTTTGTTTCATTTTTTTTCACATTCGATGGTCTTGGTTGTCTGTAATTAGTAGGTTATCCAGAATGTTCAGTATTTTATTTTCATGTCATATACTATCTTTTGTTAATGTAAGATCTTAATTGATCTGGGTTTACGTTGATATAGAAAAAATTTTTCTCAGCCTATATCATTACTGCTTTAAATGTGTAAATTTCATTCCTTCTTTTTTCCCATATGAATATGCAGCTGTTGTAACAGAAATTTTTATTGTAGAATAATGAGATTCTAGTGGCTGGTCTCATTGGAAAGGTCATGTAGTAGGTAATATTGCAGTTGTGCGTTTCAAGACTGTCAAAGTGGCCAATATATCCTTGGTTGCTTTGTTTAAGAGTAAAAAAGAGAGACGCGTTCGTAAGCATTTGTTTATTGTTTCGTGTTGGATTCTGTTTGTATAATATTGATGCATAAAGATTTTTCGGAAATTTCTTGATTTGTTTTTGAATATCTGTAATTACTTTATCAGTATATATCATGAGAGAGATTTATTCCAGATCTAAAAAGTATTTTTTAAACCATAATTCTATTTATAAAAATGTTATAACAAACAGTTTTTCTGAATTTTGTAAATCCAATTTATAAGGAGAAGAAAATCTTTCTTGTAACATGATGTCTTGGCACTTTTATGGTCGGTACATAACTTGAATGAACAATATTCCAACGTGGAAGAATTTCAAGAGTGGACTAAGGTTGAACTATTGCTGATAACATAAAAACGGTTACCTTTCAAAGCATAATGCTTGCACTATCTCCGTATTACCAGGGATATGTGATGTCTCGATAGGACGGTCGGGCGAAATTGTTATTCTTACGAAATCGGTCATAGTTTTCTGTCGATGTGGTTGTTTTGCAAAAAAGTATATTGAATGTATCAACCGGTGGTGTTGCCTATTTTACTTGAAATTGAATTTATTTGATGGTGAAGTGGTCAAAAGTACTTTTAAAAAGACTAGATTTATCTAATACTCTAGGGTACCAATTTGTTAATCGAATCAGTTGATTTCTCTTACGAGATATACCCGTTCATGTGATAGGTTCAACCTTGTGTTTGCAGTAAACATATGAAGAGAAATTGGTTGATTCACTATTTTTGTCTGTGAGATTTACTTGAATGAGAATCTGCAGCGGCTTATTTATTCCTTACCATCTCTTGCCATTCATATTTCAGATACTAAATTCGTAAAATAGATTGGGAAATGTCATTTTGCTTTTTTCGATAGATCCATGTTATGCTTTTTTGCGCCAAAGAAGAGAGGATGGTTAGCTGTTGATAGATTTAAAAATAAGAATGGTGTTGTGTACGAAATTGTCACTTAAAAAAAGAAAAAAAAAATTTGCAGAAGATGTCGGTGGAATGTCCTATACATCCCGGTGCTCATCTGGTGGAGGACCATCGAGCTGGGGATTTGATCTGCCCCGAATGTGGTTTAGTTGTAGGGGACAGGTACCAACTATTCATTTTGTTTTACGTAGTTATTTTAGTTTTTAATTAGCGTTTGAATATAAAGTTAGGAAAAATATTATTAAGTTGGTAATTAAATTTCGATTTGAAAATTATATTCAAGACTGGTGGATGTGGGCACAGAATGGCGATCATTCAGTAATGAGAAGTCTGGTGCAGATCCTTCACGTGTTGGCGCACCGGAAAACCCACTTCTTGGAAGCGCTGATTTGTCAACGTCTATTGCTGTCGGTTTCGGTGGTTCTGAAAGCGATCACAGGCAATTTACATATCTTCGTTTATTATTGAAATATTAAAGTGATCTGAATTTATCAAGTCAAAGGTTTCTATCATTATTTTGTATATCTCAAAAAGGAATATTTTCGTTTATCTTACAGTTTAATTGAGTATTCCTGTTTGTCTGATTGATTTATGTTTTTATCATATAAATTCGATTATTTACAGCTTAGCAAATGCACAACGCAAGACTATGAACAACATGGATCGGCAGATGTCGCAAGGTTTAAGTGTAATTCGTGAGATGAGTGCACGCATCCACCTCCCAAAATCTATTGAGGTTTCTAAGTTGTTATTATGTAGTGTGCATGTTCTCTTTTTTATCAGTTAAATATGTTCTAGAGGCACGATGTTTAAATAATTTATATGCACTTGAAACTTTCAGGATGCTGCAGCGAAGATTTTCAAAGATGTTTTGGATAGTAAAGCATTACGAGGTAAAAATAACGAAGCTCAGGCAGCAGCATGTTTATATATAGCCTGTAGAAAAGAAGGTGTTCCACGTACATTTAAAGGTTATTAAATTATTTTGTTACCGTCGTATAAGAGTATATCATTTATTTCATCATTTTTCATACATATTATTCTTAAATGATTAAAAATAATCGTTGAGAGATTTTCAGAAATCTGTGCCGCTTCTCGTGTTTCTAAAAAAGAAATAGGAAGGTGCTTCAAACTGATCATAAAATCACTGGAAACTAGTTTGGAACAGATAACAAGTGCAGATTTCATGGTCAGATTGTTGGGTTTCTTTCCTGGTTTCCTTTCTTAGATACTAAGGCATGATTCTATATAAGCCAATTTAGTGATGAATAATTTTTTGCTCTCTTTCTATGTGTTGTTTTCAGTCATTAGCATTTTAACTTATTTATGGAGAATCTTGTTTTCTCTACAAAGCATAGACTCTATGGGTTCAATGAACCCATTTGTGTGAGATAGGAACTAAAACATATTTATGGTATAGAAATAGCAGAATAAGACTTACATTACGAAATTTATCTCTCTTTATTATACCGTAGTTGATACTAATAATACCCGTATGTAATTATTTAGCGATTTATCCAATTTTTCAGTCGCGATTCTGTGGTAATTTGGGTTTACCACATAGTATTCAGGCTGCAGCAACGCGAATAGCAAAAAAGGCTGTCGAACTGGATTTAGTTGCTGGGTAAGGCAATTTTGTTTCCTAAAAATGCTTCTGTATTATTATGAATTAACTTTAGTAATCTTATCCATCACAGTATTCATACTGGTTGGTTTTAGTCGCAGTCCGATATCTATAGCTGCAGCAGCGATATATATGGCAAGCCAAGCTTCCAGCAACAAAAAAACTGCTAGAGGTTTTATTTGTGACTTTTTTTACACTGATATTTCACATTAAAAAAAAATTATAGAGAGTTTTGAAACAAAATATCACTCTATATAAAATCCAACAACATCAGAAAAAAAAAAAAAAAAAAAAAGGAAAAAACAATATCCTGTAAAAATCACCCTTACATTTCTTAAAAAAGATGTGTTTGGAAAATGAAGCTTATTTTTCCAGTTACAAAAGCTTTGATTTGACAAGTTGCATTTTTTTTACCAACCAACAATTTTATTTCCATTCTGGCTTACATGAGAAGTTTCACTCGAGAACGAAGCGAATTCCTTAATGATTATTTTTTTTTTTGGTAAAGTGCAATCATATAGTTAATCTGTAGTGTGTAAGACAGCTTGTATTTAAATTTTTAGAAATTGGTGAAATTGCGGGTGCAGCTGAAGTGACGGTTAAGCAAACATATAAACTTCTTTATCCTCGTGCTGCAGAATTGTTTCCGGAAGATTTCAAATTTACTACAGGAATTGAATCACTTCCCTCATCGTGAACTTTCAGAATGCTATTACGATATTCTTTGTATTATTTGTTGGACTTTCTTTCCTATTTGTTAGCATTTCTTCATTTTTTAGTTCATTTATTAATTATGTTATTTATTCTTTATGGGAACAATAATTTATTCAGTCAGATTTCCCGTAAGAGGAGCACTGTCCTTATTTGCAACAAAGATTTTTGTAAGTTCATTAAAACATTAGGTATATTGATTTATATCGGGCACTGTAATATTATGGAAATTATTTTTCTTTTATTTTCTATAGTTAATATTTTAAACAGCTAATATTCTTTAGTTAGTGATTGTAAAATGTTGATTAGATATTCAGGGAAGTTCTTCATGTTCTGTGTGATAAAGCTCTAATTAACGACATAGAAGCATTTTGTAGAACTAGAATAGATTGATTATTGAAGCAACAATTAACTTAATCATGCTTTGGGCATTACATTATTATACCGGTTTTCCTCTTTTGTCTGTAGTACCTATACATTCAAAATTTACAGTCGGTAATATGTATTGAAATATATTGTGAAGATATGTAAAAGTGGGAAAGGAAATTACATTGCTTGTTCTGTGTCTTGTTGGATAATGGTGGAAATGGAGAAGCAAAAGAGGAAAAGGAAGCTTAAAAGACCAAATGCGATATATATATACATATAAAAAAAAAATATATATATATATATATAATAAATATAAATAAATAAATATATATATATATATATATTTTAAATAATAAATAAATAAATATATATATATATATATATATATTTATTTGTTTATTATTTATTTATTCAAAATACGTTTAATATCTAATTGATTGGTTGATTTTGTGTGTGCTTCTCCAAGATTTCAATTAAGTATAATATCGATTCATGGAGTGATAATGTGTGCGTGTGTCAGACAAAGCAATGCAAGGAGTGTTAGGTCTGTTTGAGTGTGTGCTCGAGAGAAGGCCTAAACTTATAGGCTGTCGAATGAATCTATGGCTTCTGGTTGTATGCTTTCTATCCATAATCGTCATCGTCGTGCTATTCAACAACAAACAGCCATCAAAAAGTGCGTAGTGCTAGGACAGAGAGACCCGTCGTTAAATATGCTAAAACGAACGACTTGTCGAAAGAGAAAGTACGGGAAGTCGCACCCGTTCCTTTTTTTTCATCTTTTGCGAAGAGCTCAACTGCTGCTTGTCCTTTCCTTCCTTATATGCTTACTAAATTTGGATTAGCTAGCTAGAAAGGTCGATCTGGATTATTCTGTCACTAATGTTTGAATATTTTGTCTTCATCTATTGCACACTACTAGTAGGTTTGCCGTTCCTTTTTAGACATTGATTTTTGATGCTTTTAGATATCTTAAACAATTATGATTTTTGTTATTTTATGCCATGAAACTTAATATTTTAAAGATTAGCCATCTAATCGATCCATGCATTATTTTAAACAATAGTGACTCATTTTTCTCCATGAATTGTGGACTGATAATAGAAGAATTTTCCTTCCTTTTAATGACTCAATACATTTGACAAAAATATCAACGATCTCCTTTTTTACCAGCTAGTATTGCCCTTATATTGCCACTTCATTTCCGAGTTATCTCACTATCAATTTTTCAGAGATTTTTCAACATCAACTTTGAGATTACTTTAAAAATATTTCAACTAATTTTTCAATTCCGGGGCAAAATCATGAAATCATATGTCCAAAATATTTGACCGTAAAGTATAAAGACTTAAATAACGAAGGTCCATTTCAAATGTTTATTCTTACATTCCGAAATGATATCAGTCTGTTACAGCTTGAAAATCCAATTACTTTATTTGCCTCCTCCATACTTTTCATTATTTTGTTCCCATTGTTCCACCAAATTCCTTGATCAGTTATGTACGAATGTCCTAAAGTACTAACAGGAATCAAACTTAATCCTTCATATTTTCAGATCCTTAGTTTTGGCATAGTTTTGCTACTCTTCCTCTTGAATACTACTGTTTTTTCATGAGTGTAATCAAATTTCAGCTAAAAATATGGATTTTATTTCTGTTACCAACTTTTCCATCTAAATGCTGATTTGGTATAGGGACGAAAGACTGTTTTGGTTCTCTATGAAGTTTGCCTCATGATAGCTGGTGTACGTAATGAAGCTGTTATATTCGTAAAGCGCATGATTAGAGGAATTGTGGGACGAAACGTCTTCAACCTATTCTCAAACTTTTAATGAGTGTGATCTCTTGCTTGTATGAATGGGGCTATACAGTGAATGAATGTTCGAAGTGGGTCATTTTTGGTAGGACCAAATTAACTAGCCCTGAAACTGGCTGACGCTTGAGTAGAATGCTTTAACTCAACGTTTGGTTCATCTTACAGCGCCAGTTCTGCTTACCAAAAATGGCCCACCCGGAACACACATTCAATGTCTACGCTTCATTCAAGCCATACTCATTGAAAGTTTGAGGATAGTTGAAGACGTTTCGTCCCACAATCCCTCTATTCATTCGCTTTACGAATATAGCATCCATATCTCACTGTGAAACAGGAAGTGATTTATGTCAAACATAGAATATACACTACTGCTTTCTGTTATTTCTGTATTTTCCATCCAGTTGATGTTTTCACCCCGCTATCCTGTGCACTAGTGGATTGATTACCAAAAAGACTTGCAAAGCATTGCATTCATATTGCAATAAGATGACATTCATCAAACAAAGTATTGAGTGACATCATATTCGACTTTCTTCCTCCTGAATTGATTTAAAAAAGAAAATTTTTGACAAGAAGTAAAACGAGTATGTGATTTCTATTAAAGTGAATAAAAAATGAAATAAGTTGACAGACAAATAAACAGTGAAATATTGAAAACAAAAGGTAATAATAATATGTATAAACTAAATAAAATGAAAGAGTCAAATGAAACGAAATATGAATAAATAGATCAGTTAAGCATAAGAGGACTCATTGGTCAGACTAAAAAAGCACTTCGAAGTTTTTCTACTCGTTTTTTTACATCTTGACATATTGACGATAAAAGTAAGTGCATTTGGCAATCGTAAAATAATGGATAAATTCATTCGTCAAATACGTCTCAAATTGTGGGATTCATTTTGTCCAGCATTTTGTAAAAAATTCTTTTTTTTTACAATTTCAATTTAATGTCAGTTTAACTGATTTTGTCTTTGCACTGATAAAAAAGAGCAGAGTTCTTCTTTTTTAAAATGTCTTTTATTTCGTTACTCTTAAAGAATGGATATGCCATCTCAATTAGACATGATAAATGATACTCGTACTATATTAATATTCGTGATATCATTTGACAAATTTTAGAACATTCCTTCAATCCTTCCACTTCTTTAAATATGTGACATTATTTCTCGAAAATAAAATTCAAATATTTATTAGTTTATTCAACTTAACATTTTGTTCCATTTCTAATTTTCCATCTTTTGCAAAAAAGTTGTAGTTGCAAATTTTAAATTGCCAGAAGTGCAAATTTAAGATGTTATGAATGTTTGGGAAGACGCGAAAATGCTTCATTCAAAATATTATAAGTAGTCATTGCATTATAGAAGTGATTTTCTTCAATGCATCCCATCAACAAAATTTTCTAATTCAGTTAAAGTGGGCATTATTGTGATAGAATCAAATGTTGTGTTTTCGTTTTTATGCGTTTAGCTTTTTACTGAAATCAGTCCTTCGTAGCGAAAAAAAGGAAGATTCTAGAAATTCCTATCACTACTTTCTAAATTTTTCTGGTTTATTAAACTACTGTTTCTTGATGAAATAAATTGTACTATGGCAATAATTCATGGAAAGATTTTGACTTTTATTTTCCAGTTCATAGAGTCGGATGAAACAAATAAGTCTTTCACAAAAATTATTCAAATATTGTTCAGAATTATTTTGAGGAGAACTAGAAAGTATCTAGCGAATTGATTTCTTGATCAGTAATTATGGCAATTTTAAAATTTGTAAAAATTTTCTGTAATGACTCCAAAAGCATTCAAAATCTAAATAATTTATGTAAGAGAACAAATTTCATGTCTTTTTGATAATCTCTTCAAATCTCTAACTTTTTCTCTTACTTTTATATTATCTGAAATAAAGATCCTTTCAATGATACAAACAAAGATTATCTGTGTCATTATGTCTGGTGGTAATCTTCCGAAATACATTTGTTTTCAAATTGCTTTTGCGTTATCGCTGTATTATACTTCGGCTTTCAATCATATTTATAGGAATTTCGATCAAGCAAAATGAGAGGAAGCACATATTTGCACTCTATTTGTTCTTTAATAAAATAGTGCCAAAATCATTTAACAAAATTGTGTATTTATCTTATTGCAAAAGAATGTGCCTAATTTTACTGGCATTCCAGTAGATATTATGGAATGCCGAAATACAAATGCGGTGGCAGCGAAAGATAATTTAAAATCAGTTCTTTCGATAGTATTAAAATAGAGAAGGAATATATGTATATAAAGGCAAAATTGAAAGGAATAAATTGAGGAACTAATCATATCAGAAGGCAGGTATTCATTTGTTAACCTCATGCACAAGTCAAAATGTTTTTAGAGATTTTTAGATCTTGATATTCAAGAATGAGCAATTCTTATATAATAGCGAGATATATCTTAGTGTACGGCTGTTGTTAATTCCTTAAAGGACATATATTTAGTAAAACATAATAATAAATGGATCTCGTAGGTCAGAAAAGTGTAAATACTCTCAGGTCAGAGAATTGAAAATATTTGAAAAGTCTTTCGGCTTAGTTTACTTTCAAATAAGAATAATAATGAGCATGTTTCTTCAGCTAAAAGTGTTCCTCTTAGAAATAATTCTCAGTATTCATCTAATACTTCATATCACACTGTCCTTGTTTCTGCACAACATTTCAGTAATGGCTAATTTTCAGAATATACTTCAATGAGAACAGCTACTAATTAATATATCTGCAAAGTTTAAAATTAATTTTGAGCCCCGAGCCGCTTGTTAGCAACAATTGGATCTGTGAATAACTTTTGTTTCCAATTTTTTTTTTTTTTTTTTTTTTTTTTTTTTTTTTTTTTTTTTTTTTTTTTTTTT
>KZ271554.1:0-14469 GCA_002249935.1 Onchocerca flexuosa
AATTTTGTGTCATATGTAATCATCGGTTAATGCTTCACATATTTTGAGAAAAATATTCATTTATTGCATTTTAAAATGGTTTTTTTTTTCTTTTATTTATGAAAAAATTTAAAAATTTTTCATTTTTTATTGCTAAAATGTTATCAAACATTGATCATTTTTTGATTAATAAATATGTTTATTGTTTAGTTAGCGATCTTCATGCGATCTAACTAACGATTGAAATATATGTCATACCAAAATATTTTAGGTAAAGCAAGGAAATATGTTTAATTGATTTTCCATAAAAATGTTTCCAACCTTAATTTATAATCATCAATCACTGGTGAAAGATAGCTCATATAACCGGTACAGGTAAGTAAGATTGTTTTAGTGATTTCGAAAGTATAAATTGATGCACTGATAATGAAAAAGATGAGTGACTGATAAACGACATGAAATAAATAGTAGTAGATTAACTGGATGTTACCCACATAACATCGTTATTGTCATCGTCAGGATTTTGCATCATTATCATCATCGTCAGGATTTTATCTCATCGTCGTCATCATTATTGTCAAAATTAAGTGTTACTGTTTCTGTTATAGTTGCTAATACAACTACAAATTGTATTTGATGGATTTACGGGAAACTGATATTTTGGATAATAGTGTGGACACGGAAGAAGATGTTGGAAATGGAGGATATATGGAGGAACGATTTGGTATGTTTTTTTAATGAAATTTATTAAATTTTAAGAAACTGTACGATATTTCAAATATTTTCCAGAGAATCAAATTGGTATAGGTCTCTTAGTTTATAGTATATCAATTTCTTTATTTTTGGTTTTTGAGAATAGGGAATTTACAGAGACATAGTTATGTTGTATTTTCGAGATGAGATGTAAAAATTTTAATAGTTTGGTGGGATAAAACTTTCGGTTGATCAATCAAAATTGATTTCTTGGAATAAATTAGTATTATTTTTCTAATCTTAATGGATTAAACAGAAAGGTTTTTATACTGCAAATATCTTAATAAATTTTTCCCATCTTAATAAATTTTTCTATAGTAAAAAACTTTTCCGGTCAAATATTTTTCCTCAAAATAATGAGAAAAGAGTAAAGTGAAGAAGTGAACATCTTTGAATTAAATAAGATTTTCGTAAGGTAATAAGTGCAAATAAAATAAGAGAAAACGGTTAGAAATGGAAATAATTAGCAAGAAGAAAAAGTTCCTATAGTCAAATAAATGACGAAGACTGTTTCAAATCAAAGGAATGGATTCCGTAATTTATCAGTCTTTTTTCCGTGAAATGATCGTTCTGTTCCAGTACGCATTAAATTTCATTTTATTCTCAGTCGGTATTTTATTTCCATGTTTTATTTGTTTATCTTCTCTAATTAATAAATTGGTTATTATCGGTTAAATGTATTTATATTTTTTTTTGTTGAACTGAAACTGATACATACATACATTTTTTTTCCTATCAATATAATAGTATAATTCTGAAAATTTTTTGATGAATAGAAAATGAAATAATTTTTACACATAAAAAGAATGAAATAATTTTTTACATTGGATACCAATAACCATAAATTTTTTTTCCAATAAAAAAACTTCCGAAATTTTTACTTTATTGTCTCATTACGAACATTTCAATCAGTGAAAGCGAAAAATGGTTGCAAATTTTTGCATACCAATCTATTGCTTTTGTATTTTACTCTTGTTGCCGATCTTCTTAACCGTGATAATTATTGAGAATTCTTGAATTCTGTTGTATTGTCCTCGATGTTTTGCGGTATCTCAAACTCAAACTTGGGTAATCAAACCTTCATAACGAAAACTAACACGACACGGACGACAATTACAATATCAACAAGCAATTTTAATAACTATATTATAATCCAAAAGAAGATATAGACTAAACATCCGACCCTATTGTAACATATCCTTTCAAATGATTCCGTGATCGGGACCCTTTTTATCTGTAGAGAGAGGTTTGCTTCACGATAAGGCGCCATTTCTAGCGCATGAGAGAAACAAAGAATAAAGGTACAAAGCCATTTGACCCAAACAAAGAAATATATCCTCATCCAATAAGATTAACAAATCATTTGAAGATCAAGAATCATTTATTTTTTTGTTCTCCTTACGACTTCAACGACAACTCTCTTTTTTCATTCAGCAAATAAATTTATCTTTTTGTATATTGCTTATGTACACAAAGCAGAAAAATATTTATTTTGACAAAAATTTCGGAACTTTCATTATCAAGATATGAAATTTCATTCAGTTGATTTTTACTTCGTACAAATGATAAGTAAAACTACGAGATGGATTTCCATTTTTTCTATTTTATGACAGTGATATTATAATAAAATAAATGGATAAAGGATCGAAGTAGTTTCTTTTTTTCTTCAATTTTTCATTATTTCATTTCCATTTCATTTCTATTTTACTCGAATAGACGAAAAATATAAGAATAATTTAAAATGGAATTGAATTATTCATCGTTCGATCTTCCATTACAGAAATTAAACTATATAAAATTAAAATATATTGAGTGTCGGCTTAAATATATATGCATACATTTTCATTAAATTTTTTTTTTTTATTAATAGCAAATTTAGAAGATGCATTATTTAATTAAAAAAAAATTTTAATTTGTGTTATTGAAATAATAGTCAAAAGGGAGCAGTAGGTTGCTTAATAAAAAGATATCTTAGTAAAAAGTGCTGGTTATTCAACTTAGGCTGCTTATTTTACTATCTTTTTAAAGAAAATTTCGAATTTCATTCAATAAATTCATTAGCCAAAAAATGAAAATTCTTTTATGGCAATTTAAAATAAAATAGAACCAAAAAAACAAATTTTTTGGCATTTTCTTATATACTTTAATAAATAAAATAATCTTGAAATCATACTAGATATTCTTTTCTCTATTTATTGCTGTATTACTTGATTTATATTTGCTCTTTTTTTTTTTTTTTTTTTTTTTGGATTTATTTGGAATATTCTGCTTATTTTTCAAATAAAAAAATAAGAAAAAAAAAACTCTATTTCTGCAAATTCAAATCTAGATTTGTGTACTCTAATATTAGTTCTTTTTTTTTTTTTAATTTTGGAAATTTTTTTCTAGTATTGATATGCTTAAATTAGCTAAAAATATTTTGAACAAGTTTAGAGTTCTACCTCAATAAAAACTAATGATTGATAGCACCAGTCATTAAAAAAAATTGTTTGAAGAAAACACAATAAATTTGGAATTGTCTGAGAATAACACAATGAATTTGGAATTATCTTTCCACTCATAACTTGCAAATTAACAATATATCATAAACATAAGAATTGAAATTTCCTCTTAAATTTCTCTTCTTCTCTTGTTTCGAAAAATAAAAAAACCAAGAAAGACTGATTTCCTTCATTGCCACGTTCAATGCAGAAAGTAGGCGTAGTGAATAAATTCTGTTCGTTCATGAAAGCGCGGTGCGGACGGAAATAAAAAATTCAATTCCCTCACTTATTTTTAGTTGTCACGGACGTGATACGGAAAAAAGCAGATATGTTTATATAAAAAAAGAAACCTATTTGAATATAAGGTTGTGTCAATATTTGAAAGTAATCGGTAGGGAACTTGTGAAGTTTCATGGGCCAAAACAGAAAACATTTACATTTTTATTTATATAGATACTGCTATTAAATCCATTAACACTCATTTCATTATATATTATTACAAAGTATTATTGCATATGTTATTGCATATTATTATTATTATTAAATCCATTAACACTTATTTCATTATGTAATATACCATTGCAAATTATTACTGCTGGGAAGAAATCTGATTGATTTTGTATAATTTAATTTGTGCTGTTTGAATTGGAATTGATTTTTGTTGCTATTGTGACTCGCCAAGAATCAGCAATAGATGTCGGAAAAATTTGTGTGACAGAGACGAATCCTTTTAAGATTTATTAATTGATAGAATAATAACTGATGGTAACAATAATATTAAAGAATATCCAGGTAAATTGATCACTGCATTATTCTTCTCTTTATCGCTCATGTCAATCAGGCTTATCGAATTGTTGCTGTTGAAGCGTCGATTTGTATCGTTGCAAAACTTTGAAAAATACTTGTCGGAAACTGCCCTTGTCGAAAACTGTTCTAGAGACTTGACTCTTCTCCAAAATATAAACCTTATCTTTTCGGGGCCTCTCCTTCTTTCCTGATCTCCAATTTGCCCACCTTATGATTGATCAACCTCTTTTTGTTTAGCTATTGATCGGAGCATCTTGGCGATAAACACATTTGTCGTTTTAGTGGGGAACATGTTTATCCTTTGTCAGCAAACGTGTTTCTCCTTTTGGTGATAAACATTTTTGTTGTTTTGGCGGGAAACATGTTTACCCTTGTTAGTGCATTTGAAAACTATTTTCGCGCTTTTCGAGTCTTAATATTCCTCATAATAAACTATCTTTCGGAATTTTTCGATAATCATTACAAATTATTGAATATATTATTATTATTATTGCTATTAAATCCGTTAACACTCATCACAAATAATAGTTATTGCTGTTAAATCCATTCCATTATTTATATTATTACAAAATATTATTTCATATTTTCACATATATTATTATCACATGTTGTTACATATTACTACTATGGAATCCATTGACATTCATCCTGGTATCTTATATATATTTTATTACAAACAGATTGCATATATTGCTGTTACATATTATTACTGCTAAATCCATTTGCATTCATCCCAGTATGTAATATATTACTACGAAATATTATTGCATATTGTTACTGTTGCATCCATCAACACTCATCCCAATATGTAATATTGGATCAGTGTTCATGGATTTAGTAGTAATAATATGTAATAATAATATATTGTAATAATATGTAATATTTTATCGTTGTAAATATATAAATATTGATTATTTTAACATTGCATATTTAATCAATGCAAAAAATCCTGTTAAAATCTCTAAATTGCTAATGTGATTAGATTCTATACTGTTCAAATGAATTCAAGATTAGCTCTATTAGCGGATGGATTGGTAGAAATAATCCAAAAAAAGATCGATCATCTTTCCTGTCATGTTCAGAATTTACTTTGATATTCGTTACAACATCTTTCGAAGGTATATAAGATGGAATGAGTATTTATTAGGAATGAGTATTTATTGTTGTATGGTAGAGGTAAGGAAACTTTGTTTCTAATATTTATGATGGCTCATATTTCCGAAAAAGTGATTGCTTCACTTCATTTTGATAATAATAATGGTACGAGTGTTGCAAATATTTTGGTTTTTTTTGAAATTTTCAACTTCTATTTGGTTGTTTCAGAATATAGGATTAAAATTTGAGTCAGAATTTCATTAGTTTTTTTTTTTTCATTTTTCTAAGAAAATTGAGCATATGGAAAAGTTGGTGGAAATATAATTAAAATGAAGTTGTATCGAGCAGTGAAATATAAGGATCTATAACTTTTTATTTTATTAGGAGCGAGTTCGTTTTAATTTCAATGGTTTTGTCCAATATTCATTTTTGCTTGCTGTTTCTAACTTTTTTTTTAAGGTGCTTCATGAATATTTTATTGAAGGCAAATAAATTTTTCTTTTTTCTTTAAATTAATTTTATATTGAGTTGAAATTACTTAAATTAAACACCGAAAAAAAAAATGTGTATCGATAACTTAACAAATTGTAGTAAAATCTTGTAAAATTCATTACATTTATCACTTAGAGATAGTTAGGTTACTCATATAGAAATTATTTTACATTTATGTTGTAGTACTGAGAAACGTCCATCACTTTGTCATCAGGCATAAAGATATTTCATATATCTCAAATATTTTGAAGGCGAAACAGCTCAAATGATATTTGTATAAATAGTTTTTTTCAAATTTTAAAATATTATTTAATTTTCATTATTTCAGAACAATTTTTTTTTTCTTTTTATTTTCTTAAATTTCACGAAAAGTATTTCCTGAGAATTTTTACTGCTTGGTTATTATGATGGCAATGGTTTGAAATCAAAAATAATTTCCAACTTATTCGATTTGATATTTTTTTGTCTAGGGACAATAAATGATGAAACGGAAGCGACGACAAGTGATGAATCCGAAGATCCAGAATTTCGGGAGTTGGAAGAACGTTCTCAAATTGTTGAAAAATATGAAAGAGTATTTTGATTTGTTGTAATGAAATGAATATTAATGCAAACCATCTCAATTATTTAATTTTGTTTTTCAACCGTATCAATAAGCAGAATGACTAGATTATTTAGTGCAGCATGTCTTTTGGTGGTTGTTGAAAATACCGTATATGTGATTTTAAAGTATGGCTATTAACGAATCGTCCATAAGACTGTTTTATTCAGTTTACTGTTGGTTGAATTGTTGGTGGTTGGATTCAAATGGTCCTAATCTACCAGTACAACGCAAAAAATCCTTTGAGAATACATAATTAGCATACTCTACTACTATTTCTTTAAGTTATAATTATTTTATGCAACCTTTTTCTATTATATAATGAATGCAGAAATGCTAGTGTTAAATTTTTCCAGGGACCTGAACAGGAAGTAGAAGAATGGGAAAATCCTGATTTCGAATTATACAAAGTTACCGATCGATACGGGTTTATGCAGTATGCATTTGCCTAAATTCATTCCAGAATTTCCTTGATTTACTAAATTATTGCTGATTAATTTAATATTTTTTCGACAATAATTTGACAAAAAATATTTCCTTTGAAAATAATTCTTTATATTCAACTCTGAAAATTCATGATTCTCTCTCTTTTTTTTTTTAAATATTTTAGCAAAGATGTGCAAGAAATCAGTGAGCAAGAGTTAGCAGAAAAGAAGCGAATGACAAAAGAAATTTCACGTGAGCAGAAATGGCTGCGGATGATTTCACGTTGGAATGATGGGAAAGATATTAGCGAGAAATTGAAGAAACGGCTTTGGAAAGGTGTTCCTGAAAAATTCAGGTCGTTGGTAAGTTTTGATAATTTTATATTCGTTTAAGCTTGCAGAATCTGTTTTGCGGGTCATAAGTGCTAATTATTTGTCTCTCGCAACTTTATATTTTTACCATTTAAAAGTATGAAGTATATGCTTAGAATATGCTATAAAAACTTCTCGCAAATTGAGAAGCAGAAATAGAAAGAAATACAAGAAGTGATATTTAAAAAAAACTGAATTTTTGCTGAATATCAAATTTTAAGGTATAATATCAACAGTATCAAGGTATAAAATTTCCCTTCTGATCCATTTTCATCGTATGAAGATGATAAAGATATGGTAATTAACATTGACGTTTATTATAATTTTGAAATTTCATCTTTCTCTTTGTAAGATTTATTTTTCGTCCTAAACATTCATAAACAGAAAGATCATCTTCCTAGTTGAAAGTTACCTAAGTTTAAATTTCTGCGTTATCACTGCGGGATCGCTGGAGCATTATCTCTCTCATAAGTACATTTTTTTTTTTTATTTTATTAGTATTTTTTTTTTTTTGATTTAATCTTTTTTGTAAAATGTATTATTCTCACGAATTTGCAGGTATGGGCGAGATTGCTTAGAATTAATCATTATCAACAAGAGCAAAAAAGGAATGTTTACCGTGAATTGTTGATGCGTGCGCGGCTCATTTCGAAAGATATCAAACAGATAGATCTGGATATTAATCGAACATATCGAGATCATTTGGCATTTCGCCGAAGATACGATGTAAAGTGAGGATTTTCAAATTTTTTTGATTCTATTCTAAATTTTGAATCCTTCAAGTATGATATTTAGAAAAAATTTAAGATTTGAAGCTTAGTTTATTCTTCATCATATTCAGGCAACAATCTTTATTCAATGTATTAGCTGCATATGCAATGTACAACACGGAAGTGGGTTATTGTCAAGGAATGAGCCAAATAGCAGCACTTTTCTTGATGTATATGGATGAGGAAGATGCATTTTGGTGCTTACATGCATTACTTATTGATAAGAAATATTCCATGCATGGTAAGACTTACGTTATTATTACTACGTTCAATTGAACATCTTATTCAATTTGCCAGATGGATTAAACAAAGCTTGATTAGATAAACTAAATTAATTGATGAATGAATTGCAGGATTTTTTGTTCCTGGCTTCCCGAAATTGGTTCGCTTTCAAATGCATTATGAAAAAATATTACAAAAATATCTTCCACGTTTAAAAAAGCATTTAGTTAGTTGTAATTTGTCAACTACTTTCTTCGACAGTTGTGAATTCTCGATTTTTTCTGAATTTCGTTATATTAGTCTATGTAACTGTCTTCGCTAATATTTGGTAAGATTCGACCACTGAGTAAAATATTTTCCTCTCGATTGGTATTACGTCTTTCAAATCCAGCCGTCCCTCAGCATTTGCGTTTTCTCTTTTTTTTTTTTTCTTTTTTTCAGGACAAAGCTGGTATTCCACCAATTTATGTAACAAAATGGTGGTTTGGCTGTTTTCTGGATCGAGTGCCATTTCCATTAGCATTGCGATTATGGGATGTTTTTCTTCTAGAAGGAGATGTGATATTGATTGCAATGGCATATAATATTATGAAAATGCATGAAAGTAAGTTCATTGATTGTTTTTAGTATTTCAACTTATTTTATTGCTAGTTTTTTTTAGTGCTTACAAAAAAGTTCTTGGATTAATTCATCGTTTTTCTGTATTATAAATATGTATGTTTGTATGAATGCTTGTTGCTTTATTTTCCGTAATTTTTCAAGTCGAAGCTTTGAAATTTGAAACTTAAAAATAGCAACTTAACGAATATGGAGCTTGGACTTGAAATGAATACTAGGGTTGGCAACTTTTGTAATCTATTCCAGAAACGATGCGAAAATTACAAATGGAGAATTTTATGGAATATATTCAAACTGTTATTGCTCAAGATTTTGGTTTCTCTGATGAAGAAACAATGAAATCATTACAAGATTGTCTTAAAAAGTTGCATGTTTGTTTTTCATAATAAAATTTTTTGAAAATTTCAAATGTTCAATGTTTCTACATCATTATTTATTAGTTTTATGAAAATTTTTTTCATTAAAATAGAAATTATAGCTGAGATCAAGAGACATTACATATTATATTAAAAAAGATTTACGGCATGGAATTTTCGATGATTCCAGAGCGATCGAATGTTATTACCAGCTCCGCCGAAACCCGGTGATATACCTGAAACACCAGTAAAGCCATTTGGACCTGTCCTTAGTCGTTCAATGGTTGACATTCGTTTGGATATTGCTGAAATACAGAGCCGTTCTTCACGTGCTAATTGTAAGTAATTTAAATGGGTAAAATAATAAGATCGTGAACCAAGTTTTAACAGTAGATGAAGTATAAATAATTCCGAATTTAAGTTTAAAAAAATCGAAATATTAGATAGCTGCATCTTTTTTTTTTTTTTTCTTTTTTGAGATTCGTTGAAGCAGAATCTTCATTTCTCTTTTTTTTCTCGGTTTTTAGGTCGAATTCATTCATAATTTACTTTTAATTTTTTTTCTAGCCGTTGCTGGACGATCACCGGTTGGAATACGTCAACCACGGTTACCACCATCTCCAACACCTCTCTCAAAATACAAGCTGTCACAATTACCACCTCGATATATGGAACCTACTGTGCCGGGAAATTCTCAATCAAGCATCTCTTCAACGAGTACTGTAAAAGGTACAAGTTTAAGAGAGAAGGAGCAAAGAGCGAAGATTCTCATTGATACAACAAACAATATAAACTTATCAATGAGTCGACCGGAAAGTCGAGAAAAACAACAATATTCTCCAGTGCTTGCGAAACCTGTTGAAGTGAAAATTGCACGTCCAATAATTGTTGAAAAAGTGCAACGCAACATACGGATGAATGAAAGAAATCCATCACCGCTCTATGTATCATCCTCGTCGCATGCAAATAACAAAGGCAGCACTTTTCAGGATGACATATTCACTTTTGATTCGTTGAAACGAGCCTTAGTCTTTTTTTTATGATAAAATAGTGTATATTAGTGATTTATTTACTATTAAAGTTACATTGTATCACTCATTGATTGTGAGTCAAATATAGCTATTCTGTAGCCTTATGCTAGTTTGTAAGAATAATAACGTATATGCATTCGTTTGAAATATTAGGATCTTATACTCTTTCTTTTGAAATTTTACAGAATATTTCATGTTTCTATTTATTATAATTATTTTTTATGAAATTATTCTCTTCTTTGCTTTGTTTTTTGAAAGTTTACATTTTAGAGGAATTTGAATCTAAAAAACAACAACTGCAGCCACAGCAACAACAAAGACAACAGAGTAAAAGGCCGACAACATTGGCCACAGGACAACGATTGCGGCAATTAGACTTTCCATCAAGCAGTAGAGCCACGACAGCACAGTATTTTGGGACAATAGATAAACACGAAGTAAGTAACTTAAATATTCAGTGATCATTTCTGTAATTATTGACTTTGCATACGAATCAAAAGATGTCAGAGTTTTGACACTTTTTTAAATAATTTCTGGAATTATTTTTATTTTTTTATTTTTTTTAAATGACTCTTTTAATTTCTGAGAATCCTATCTAAATTTCTGCTCTTGTTTAATGTACATAGGAGCTATAGAACAATATCGAAAAATGAAAACTTTGGACAAATCAAAACTAAACTTTGTAATAATTTGTTTTCAAAAATCAAATGATTTCTGTTATTAACCTGACTAATGAATTCTCAAGGGCACTTAGTTTTAATTTCAATTTTTCAAATTGAAAATTTTATTTCTATCGAGTTTCGCGTGAGAAACCACCAATATATTATAATAATTCATTATTTTGTGTTCAGCCAGGACGTTTATCCGGTTCTAAACATTCAATTACTTCAACAGTTGGTTCGTCTGCCCATGTCACGTCGTCATTCTTTCATCCCCATAATTTGACCCCGTTAAGACAAAATCAAGTCGTCCCTGATGATTATGCATGTGAGCTTTTCGAATCAGATCACATAAGATCTAAATCCAGGTTTTTTTCTAATTCATTTTTGGAATTTAATTTTTAAATCTAGGAATTATTGAAGTTTATACCATATTTAGCCAAATTTCTACAATTCATTCTAAATGTTGCTAGTCATGATGAATCATTAACCATTTAATAATTATTTTCATCATTGTTACACATATTTAGTTCTGTTGATTCAGTTGGGCGAAGTTGGTCTTTTTATATCTGGTGTTGCCTAATATTAGTCTATGAAATATATTTTAAAAAAAAAAATTTTTTCTTTCTTTTGGGAAAAAAAAAAATGTTTTTAATATGTAAATTTTTTCTGCGTATAAGTTTCCATCAGTAATGCTTAAATTTCCTTAACTTCCATTGCAGAAGCCAATCCCATGACAATGATGATGATAAATTCTCTCAACACTTATTCCAACATACACAATGGGATAGTTTTTATGATAATGTACCGTCATCCACACCAAGTGCTTCAAGTCCGGATGAATTGGCTAGTGATCAGAGGCGTATCAATGGTGACATGATTTTTGAGGTTCATGCTGGAAATAGCTCATTGGATAAACGATATAGACCTGCTACTAACAGTCCAGCATTACAGGAAAGTAGGCCAGGACGGAGGATTACTGAGGTTGAAATTATTTTAATTTTTTGTTGTGATAAAACAATACTTAATTTTCCATTCTTTTATTACGAATTGAGAATTCGAATCAAGCATCCGTTAGGGTATAACTAATCTTTAATATATTTTCATTAATTTAATAGTTCGAGAATGTGAATCCCAGGCCTCTGAATTCATAGATTTTGTGAGCAGGAAACAAATGACTTGAAATTTGAAGTTTTCAGAACGTTTTTATAGATTGAAACACGAGTGGTTCAGTTACCGAATAATGTAACTTGTGTAAAAGTTGGAGAAACTATAGATAGCATATCATCACCACTTCAACATCGGCAGTATTATAATGTTCCAGTGAGGTATATCATTATTAATACTAACTTCGAAATGATGGAAATTATATGAAAAGTAGTAGATGAATTAGTGAATCAGAAAGAATTGAATTAAGTGATATTATTCGAATGTAGAAGCTTGCAATAATTATGCTCAATCCATTTACAATAGTGAAATTATTCGACGGAACAAGAAATATGCAATAGTTAACAGATCGCATCATAATTTTAATGAATTATTCACAATCCACATATTCGTTATGTGTAAGAAATAACGTTCTATCATCAATATTTTGGTATCGTCAGATAGGAAAAATGGAAAAGGAAAAGGAGGTTAAAAGAAACAAATATGGTTGATATTATAGAAAGTAAGAGATAGTAGAAGGTATTTTTTAGATCTTCAATTATGACTTAGATTTTCTTCTGAAGAGAAAAAAATCGTAAGGAACATATTCATTTTTGATATTAAGGAGAAATTTGGGCAAAAAATTACTTCCACTGAAGAAAAAACATTTTATTTTCTTTTTATTCATCTTTTACATTATGTTGGGAGAAAGATGTGAAAATTAGATTTTTTTTTCAGAGCTTATTTTATCTGTTAATGAAGTAAATTTTAATTTTAGAAGAGAATTATATGATACACGGATAGCTGCCAATAGTGATTATGTCATTCGTGATAATAATGCCAGGAATTTATCACTTCATCGTCATCACCATCGTTCATCTAGCGCAATGAGTGGGTATTTACCACAAATCGATCAACCACATTTTTCGACAAAATCTAATCAGCTGAAAGCTATTCACTTTGAACGTAATACTTATACCACTAATGGTAGACAGTCATCAGAACGACGTTTTCCATCTATTCAACCTGATCAGTACAAATACAATACTGATAAAGGTTAATGTAATTTTCTTTTTCTGAAATAGATCAATATATGATAAATAGTCAAAGCTGTTTCTCTTGGAAAAGAGATCACAGATTATGTATGATCTGTTTTGCTGTTTGTTTTATAAATTTCTTTCGTGTGAAAGATTTTGTTGAATTTCAAAATCCCGAATTAAACAGAAAATTAGTTGATTATAATTTAAATTGTTTTCTTTTGGTCCATTGTTATTCTGTGATGTCATGTAATTACTTTTGCTTTTGTTTCGATTCCCTTTAACTGCTTTCATTTTCTTTTCAGCATTTCTTATTAAATTAGTGCCAGCAATCTGTCATTTAGTATATTCTTAAAATTTGTCAGGTTTTGTATTTTAAAAAAGTTTGGAACTTTCGTAGGACTTTCAAATTTTTTTATATAGCTGCATTCATTTCATTTTAACGAGATAAATTCCTTCAAAAAAAAAAAGTTCAAAGCAAAGTAAAAGATAATATCGGTGCATTATATCTTCCTATGATAATGACGCAAATACAAATTCGATTTTACTAAAACTTCAAATTCATTTCTTTCCCTTTCCTGCCACTACTATTTTGTGTCATGCGATTGTTTTCTAAGAAATGTTAAATTATTTTGATACATTAAAAAAATGCGGCTTTTCTGCATAATAACATTTTATTCTCTGCAAAAATTTCTTCAAATTTTGCCGAAGTCGTTCTTGTCTAGCCAGGTTAATATCCAGTTTCTCCGTCTATCTGATATTAATTTACGAAGTTTGATTGTGTCCATTATTTTGAATTTGTTATTTTCTTTTTCAGTTCAGTATGTCGTCCTTCTTTTTTGCCGTAGTTGAATTTAATGATCACCTATTGTCGGTACGATTGTATATCAAGCATTACTATTTGTGGACATTTAAAAAAAATATTTTGCTAAAAAAAAAAATTGCTCTAATCATTTATTTCGAGTCTGTTACTGCATGGAATTGTTAATAATTGAAATGCAGAAGATATTGCTTTTGTTATTTTCTATTTTTCGCTAAATTTGATTCATAAATCCCGTGAAAATAATTGGTAAAATTATTTCATTTATTTTGATTGTAGTGTTTTTCAAATAATGTAGATGTACTGTGATGCAGTAAACATGGATATACTATTCTTCATAATTCAACTAATGTTTGATTTAAAGTTTGGTACAGAACTTTATGGCGGTTGCAGCAAAAAGTGAATTTCTCTATTGTACTTTTTTAAGAGAATTTTATTCTTCATTGGCAAATGAAATTAGAAGTAAATGTTATCATTACGTGTTACTCGATGTTAAAATAATTGTTCTGGCGATCTTCGATCTCGAATATTAATTGAATTGAATATTAATAGAAGTTTATAGCTGGATTGAATGAATAATCCGACAAGCATATCATAAATCAGTCTGGAAAATGACAACCATTTCTTTATGGTTATTTATTATGCTGTAGCAGACAATTAATTAATTATAATATTTCGAATTTATTTAATTACTGTATTCGATAATTTAAGGATATAACATACGTTATCTTATGTATACCAACAAAAAAGGGAGCTGTGAGATGATAAACAAAAACAATTCGTTAACTACGCGCTCATTCAAC
>KZ271554.1:14569-112652 GCA_002249935.1 Onchocerca flexuosa
CCCCCCCCCAAAAAGAAATGATTATTTTTTCCATTTATGAATAAAATGATGATTGAACTTCGGTAACTAATCTCCGCTTTCGTCAGCAATTGCAAAAAAGCTGTAGAAAAATTCAAACAAAAAAAAGACTGCAAAAAAGTTTTTAAAAAAAAGATTTTTGCTGCGAAAAAGATTTCTAAAAATTTGTTTGAAAAACGAACACTGTAGCTAAACCAGGGTTCGCTGGATTTCATTTTAAGACATTGATTGAGCGAGATAAAACGAACGATCGATAGTGTTACCACATGAAAAACACCGCTCATATAAACTACTATTGATGCATTTACCGATACCTGAAAATATTTATTGCAGAAATATGAAAAATTTAATTTTTATTTTAATTTTACTTATTTTTTGTCAATAAAAAGAGAGATTCTTGAAAAGCAGTAGTTATAAGCAAGTTTTATAAATTTTTTCAGCAAATTATATTGATTTAAAATAGTCAATTTTTGAAATAATAGTATAACATTATACAATCATGATATTTTACAAAAATAGGAAAAGCAAATTTCTTTAAGGAAGAACACTTTTTTTTTTTTTTTTTTTTTGCTGAAATTTATATATTTTAATTCAATTTAATCTGAGTTCCGATCAACTGAATTTCAACAGAATTTTTGGTGAAATGATTTCCTACCAAATTTTATCTAACATCATTTGACGGATGAAAACTTGGTATTTTTTGGTGAGATTTTTTGATCCCGATAAAATTTGAAGCCTTACTGATTGACGACGAAGTAAAGAATTTTTTAAATTTAATTTTCGTTGCATTTCTGTTTGCACTTTTTACGATATATTACTGGTCAAAAAAAGTGCATACCAATAATGTAGAAACCCATGCATGAGACCAAAGTTGCGATATGCAATATACATCACTGAGATATTTGAACAGGCTGGAGTAGAAGAAATTTCCACATAGTGCAATTTGAGTACTAAAAAAAAAAAAAAAATTCAAACCTAAATTAGAAATTGATGAGGAATTTGCTCAAAAAATCGATTTCCTTCAGAATCTAATAGCTGTACTTTAAGTTCTGAATAATAATTTCGTATTTTTATTAGCATTGGAAAATATAATTACGTTGATTCTTTCATCTTTGAATAATTATCTTCGATTGCATCCATGTTATGAAGTGACAACAAGCCGTTAATCTTCTTGAAATTTTTATCGAAATTATTTGAGAATTAGAAAACTAAAAAATTGAATATTTATTCACTTTTAATTGCTCCTAAGCTATGCACTTTAATGTATTCTGTAATTTTCATTATTAAGTAATAGTTTGCAAAAATTAATTTTAGAAGTTTTTTGGAAAAATATTCTTTTGCAGCTAATCATACTAACTGAGATTCCTCATCTATAGTGCATGACAATCTGAACTCAAATATCAGAAATTAAGATAGAAATGTATTTCTAGAAGTTTATGATCCATTAATTTTCTCTGTCAGAGTAATTGAAATGTATTTTGAAAAACTGATATTAAAATTCAGATTTCTTGAAAAACTCTGATATAAAAATTCAGAGTTCAGATTTTTGATTGTAATTTTTTTCTGTTAACATTTCTATTAAAACAAATAGAAATGTAAACGTCTATCATTGCTCTTTTCAGAATCTGTCAGTGTCAGAAGACTTTTTTAAATGTAATTGATAAATTGCAGTAAAAAAAAGAAGATTCTAAGAAGCACAATTTCAGTAAGGATGAGATGAGAAAATCGAGCAAATCTTATTTTTCTTTAATCTCGAAAAAGATTTGATATCAAATTCTGTTGAAAAGTCGCACAAAATTTATTTAAAACAAAATATAAAACATGTATTATATTGCGTTTTATTTAAGAACGAAGTGCAGCTCAAAATAATTTATGTCAAGATTTTGAAGTCAATTCTAAATTCTTCTTCAAGATTTTCTTAGGTTCGACAATCGAAAGAATTGAAAAAAAAAACTTTAGCGAACTTCCATTATTGATTCCCGAGACAAAACTTCTTATATTTCTGCAAATGTGTTATATTCTAGTTTGTTTCTTAGATTTTTAAAATAAACTAAGCTGGTTATTACGTAGTATGTAAAGCGAACTTGGTGAACCGAAATATCCAAGTAACCAAAGGAAAAGAAATCAACCTACAACTTCTTCAGTTGGAATTCCTGTTTCGCTAGTTAGCTTTTCTATTTTCACTTCTTTCTTAAAGGTTTTCATCTTATTTACTACCTACTTTCCTACATCTAGTGTGCTTTAATCTTTTATTCAGCTTAGTTTATTACAATGTTGATTTAATGCACTTTCTGTTCTTTGAAATTCAAATTTTAAAATAAACTCAATGACATGGAAAGTCTTAATTTTGCCATCTGGTTAAAAATCGATGTTAGAAATAATATAAATTCTTGTTGCTACTATTAATCTAGGCAACAATGCATAGAATGTATCATTAAGAAGTAGTAAAATTAAAATTATTTGATAAATTTTTCTCATTTTTTCTAGTATTTCATACAATATTTTCTTTGATAAATGGATGCAGAAATCTGTCAATTATTTTTGCGCATTTTTAAGTCCATAAATGTCTACGCTTCTGGAAATTAAAAGCAGCAAAAAATTCAGAAGGAGAAAATAAGAATTCAAAGGATTACTTTATATAAATCAAATTTTTTTTCTTCTATTTGCTATATTTCTGTCGGTCTTCTTATCTTATCCTTTTTTTTTTTTTATTCGATAAAATTTTACGAAAAAAAGTAAAAAAAAAAAAACAAAACGTACCAGGACATGCTAATTAAGAATAAATTATTCGAATTGGTCATTGAATAGAGTATGTAAATTGAAATGACATGGCCAGTAATTCCAGCAGTACAAAGTGTCAAAATGATTGCTGTTTTGATATGTATTGTTAATAACAGTTCATCGTCTTCGGATGACATTTGATAAAGTGATAATGCAATCAATAAGTAATATAATTTATGCAAATTGTGCAATCAATATTCTAAAACAATATTAAGTTAAGAAATTGATAAATTAGAAGAAACAATAGGTCATTTAGAAGTCAACTTCAACTATGAATAATGCATGGATGACGGAATACAAGAAATTGATTATGCAGTAAAATGTGGCATCAGAATTATCAGTGGATTCAAATTGTTTCTCTTAATTTTAAATTATAACTGTAATTCCATTCTCAATTAACTGGTAACAAAACTGAGAAAATGAAAATTGAGACAATAGAATGACATATTTATATAATATTAATGAAATACGAATGAATCATTCGCTGAAACAATCATATATTTGGTATGAAAAGTTTCTATAGTCGTTGTCGTAAATTAACTCCATGCCTTAGCTACAATTTTAGGAATAAAAGGCTGAAAGCTATGATTATGTTATTTCATGATCTTTTTGTTCCATCAAGGAGCTAAAATGAGGAGTAGTGAATCAAAGAAAAAGATTTGTAAATGAATTACAGCTAAGGAAAAAAATCGCAATAAGAAAAGGTTAAAAAAGAAAAAGAAAGAAATGAAGGAATGTGAAAATTTGAAATAGATGTAAAAATCAAATTTAAAAAAAAAAAAAAAAATACAATCTAAAACGTTTTTGACAAAAATTGTAAAGTAGTGATGGAAATCAGAATAAAAAGATCAAATTTCTAAATTTGGAATGAAACTTTAGAAAAGAAAGATTAAATTTTCAAATTTGGCATGAAACTTTTTCATTGGAATTTAGAAATCAGTTGTAGAAGCGTATCCATTTTTTAGAAAAGCAAATCGAAAGAAAGCAGAACTAGTTTGTTGCCCAACTACAGTAAGTCAAAAATGTCGAAAAATCATGAAATTTTAAAAATGATTTTAAAAAGCATTAATAGAGAACTAAATGGCAGCAAAAGCAAGAAAATTATTCGTAGGATTGGCTTTGTTTCATGTCCTGGGAAACTATTTGAATTAAATGCTTATGAAATTTTTTATCAATGCCGTCGTCTTGCGGGGGTTTCATCAGAAAAATGACAATTTTAAAGAAATCTCACAAGGACGATAAGATTTGGTAAATTTATTAAATTTTCAAAAAGAATTTATTGAATATGTTGAACATTCAAAATCATTTTCTCAGCATTCATGAATGTGACTTCCGTTCCGATGATGACTACTGAAAATATATTAAAAAAAAAATGCTCGAATGGAATTATTCATGAGCGACTTACAAGTTATCTTCAAATTAATTTACTTAATGCTGTTTACTTTCGTTATGCTGTTTGTACAATATTTATTTTTAATAAATTGAAAACTAAAAACAGGAAGAAATTTATTTCAAAAAAGTAACGGGATCGTATAAAAACCAATCGGATTCAGCTAGTTTTATAATTCAGATCAATTTTGAAGCAGAAAAAGCAATAAAGCTCAGTTCTTCTCACGAAATATAAAATTAAGTTTTTTAGCGATCAGAAATTTTGTAATTGATTTCACTTTTTCAGACAACTTTTTTAGATAATAACAAAAAGTAATTTGCTTCTTTTTTTACATTAAAATCTTAGAAAAAGATTTTATTAATTAGAGTTGAAAAAATAAATAATGATGATATAAAGTAGAATGATGAGGTGAGCAGGTCAATAGCCAAGGAGCTTAGCCAGGCTTCTGGCTTCTGGCTGCACCACCATCATAAGGGTGTGCTTTGCTAGCCACTATCGTCGTTCTCTTAGTGTCATGAAATTAAATAAAAGATATTAAGCTTCAATCTATCTCATTTTCTTAACTCTCATTTATTTTATATTTATGGGTGGGTATTTTTTCTATGAAAATATAGAAAAAAAGTTCATTCTAAATGGGGAAGTTTTTTTTTTAATAACACATTCATGGATCATTCTCATTATTTCTCTCAGTCAGTTCTCTTTCATATCCATTTTTTCTCCATAGAGAAAAAAATGAGCAGATTCTATTTCGAATAAAGTTTGAAAAAATCTAAAGTCGTTGGTTTACGATATTTTCGAATATAGATTGAACAATCATATTCGATCGGAGCAGTGAAAAAAAACTCCTTTTGAAAAGTTTTAATTTGACTTTATCATCTTTAATTATTTTGAGATTCAAGACTTCTTTTTTTTTTTTTTTTTTTTGATGGTAAAGTGATATTAAATCGAAGAAGCTGCAAGAAATAATACATAAATTTCTTTCAGAACACAAAAAACAAAAAAAATGTTATTCATCCGGAATCTTCTATGATACCATCAGTCAAATTTCAGATTCTTTGTTTTTCCTACATGAGAATGGTAGTTTATAGCGAAAAATTCATCTTTCATAGCTAAAAATATTTCCTAGCTAATAATCTCAAATTTTTTTGAAAAATTTACAGAATTTATCGGAAAAATAAAATAACAATGTTATTTGTCGCTTTTTTAAATAACACATTCCCTGTTTAATATTGTTCTGTCGTTTATGGAATACAGAAAAACTTTGGTTTCAATTTTAATTTTCCCTCAGAATGTTTCATTCATTTTTCTCGAGGCATTTTCATACAAGCTTTTATTAACAATCAGAAACGTACATTGATATTTCGTTTATCTTATCACCAGTTTGAATAATTTTTTTTTCTTTGAAATAAAATCTGCGCAGAATTATAGGAAAAGAATTATCTAGAGTAAGAAATTATAAGTTGCAAAAGTTTTCAGAAGATACGTTAAAGCTGTAAAAAAAGTAAATACTTGCAACTGATAAAAGGAGTAAAGAGCAGCGCTCTTTTCTCATTTATAAATTTTTTCCGCAATTTCATTTAATTTATTTCTTTAGATTTTCTGAAACAAATTAAAAAATGCGACAAATTAGAGAAGTTTCAGTAAAATTTAACTTATACAACCAGAAGACTAATCTATGCACTTCAAAATTGACTTTAATGTTTGATTTTCAACTGACAAATGTAACTCTCTGTATATTTTAGATAATTGAAGGTCCTAAAAAATTGGCGCTTAAAATTATAGCGTTGCATCTGATTCGTAAAGTAAATACATACTTAAAATAAGACATCAATTTTTTCAAACCTTAAGTTTAATGATCCGTCAAAGCATCCAGAACTGTAATTATTCTTTTTGAACGCTATTTCCTGCTCATTTTTAATTCAAATGAGATAGCAAATCCAAGCGTCAAAAAAGAGGATTATAGTTTTTCCCCTTGCTTTTCCTGCAAATGAAATTGTGGGATTTGTTGATGGTTCATTTCAAAAATAGCCTTATCTATACCAAAAAATAGAAAAGGTTTGGACAGTTGTCTGAATTTCATTCATCAATAGAAATCTTCCAGAAATTCATTATTATCATAAAATGAGTTTACTAATGTGGTTCGATTGGACTATTTAAAAAAAATCCACAAATTCTTTCCTCTTTTTCTAATCTAAAAATAGAAAGAGTAACTTTGCAGTGGCCATTTTAAGAAAAATCAAAATAGATTGGTTTTTATATTGGAAAGTATATTCGAGAAGGGAAGGCAAATTTTCTTCATGTAATGAAGCAATTTTCTTTTATTAGAAGAAGTCGAAGCAATAGCTTTCAAATATTTCACTCGAGATGAAGTTTGCACCTCATAAATCAACTTTATTCATAGCTATTAGTAGCCAAATTTAAATGTCTGAAATGCATCTATCGAAGTTTCCTTTCTAACACATGTGTTAATAAAGAAAGAATTCAGACTGAAAATGAAGTAGGAATTTTTTTTTGGGAAGAAATGAGGATTGAGATATTCTGCATGAATATTCCTCAGCCACATCTCTTGATGATTAATGTGGCTGTTTATCAAATGAATTTTTTTTTTCGTTAGAAATGCTAGTTAAGGCAAGAAATAAGGACAGTAAATGATTGCTATCTGTTTTTAAATATTTAATTTTTTAGCAAAGGAGATTTATTTCACAAGGATAATATGAAATTGTGCGTGTTTGGATGGCTTTCTTTGATATATTTGTTTTTTTTTATAGTAGTACCAAAGTTTCAAGTCTCATTTGCTGAATATGATATTGGGAATACTAAAAGAAATATAAACATACTTCCTTATTCTTTCAAGCAGATAAAATAAAATACGTGAAATATAAACCATGAAATTTATAAAATATGTAAAAATGCGAAGTTCTATTGACTACTGAATAAGAAATTTGATGATTTGAAAAGTGCTTTGACTCGAATGAATATTTAAATATTGTCATTTCCTTCTTTTCTTTTAGTGAGAAAGAAAAAAGAAAGAAACTTTCAATTTGAAGCGTACTGTATCTCTTTATCTATATTTTCTTTGAGTTGCATTACTGTCGCAATGAAAATTTGCGATGTCGTGATTTATGATATTTAAGATTGGCTTCTATACATTATAGTTCCCGAATATTTTCAAAATATTATGTAATTGAATTAACAATTTATGCAACATTTCCGACCCATTTAAACTCCGAAATATTTTAAAGAATTGTTCAAGCAATTCAAAAAAAAAGACAAAAAGCGAGAGGAAGATTAATAAAATAATGCAGTATTTAATGAATCATTAATTAGTCCATAGCTTCATTCCTAAATGATTTTAAGGAATTATTATAGACGATGAAATTTCTTTTTCATTATCCAAGAAAGAGCATTTTTTACTGATTTTTTTAAATGGAAAAAATTCTTATTCCATTGCTATAAAGGGGTTCATTCAATCTGTTTTACTAGCTGTTGAATGAATCCCCTTTCTTATTTGCAAGCTCCGAAGCAGAATTCTTGGATGCGAAATTGTTTTCAGCTTTCGCATCATCAAAATTCTCGTCGTTATTATCGATATCATCACCGACATGGCAATCGATGGTATTTTCTTGGTTTCTTGGAATATGGTATTCTATAGTATTCGAATTTTTGGTATTCGAGTACGGTAGAATATAAAAATAATAAAGACGAAGTAGCTCAAAAAGGTAACAAATCAAACTGTTCAAAATCATTAAGATAATATAGAATTTTGTAAAAAACTATTTTTTTCAGTTTTATAATCATTTTCGTCTAATTTGGCAATAATACTTGATTTTTATCTTTCAGTAAGCAAAGAAAACAAAATCCAAAAATATCATTGCAAATACTTAATTACTGATATTTGGCACTATCATGTAGTAACAGCACTGACTAATTTAATATTTCTCGGTTGTGATTAATTGGTAATGATCACATGAAAGTTTATATGCCATAAGTATCGGCTAACTGAAGAATTGTCAAATCAATTTACATAATCATTATGAATAATCACAGAATGCCTCTAAGAAAGTCTCTTCAATAATCTGAATTAACATTAACTAATACTTAGAGCTTAAATTGATGGCAACAAGAAGAAAAATTGCATTTCATATGGCATTGCTTGCTTTCGAATTGCTAAACAAATATGAAAAACTTGGATTTGAGAGTGCTGCTGTGATGAATCTTATTTAGCAGTCATTGCTGCTTCTATTCTTCTCAATCACATTAAATTACCGTCAAATCCTGAACTAAAATGTCAATATTCATACACTCACAAACACACTGATCAAGTTAAATAAATCTAATAAACAAAAATGTAAACGCTTGCTGTTGCTTACCACACAACGATTCAACTTCTTCACCGATTGATTTAAAATTTTGAAACAACGTTGCAAGCGAAAAGGAGAGTAATTCCATAGAGATATACCTACTTTTTTTACCTATCACACCTGTGAAGATAAAAATAAATCACCACACTTATTTACTGCATTGTTCATTTTTACACAATGTTTCAAATTCTTCACCGATTGATTTGAAATTTAAAGACAACATTGCATTCGAATAGGCATGTGTTTTTATATCAAATAAAACGCATGTTTAAAAATTTTGGACTAGCTAAGTCGGCCAAGCGAAGTGTAACCGATTCCAGCTAGTATTAAATAAAATCACTTACTTTTTTGTAGCTTAGCTGATAATTGGATAAGACAATGATTCAAAAAATGTAAAACTAATAAATACTGCGGACAAGAAATATTTGCATGTTTTTATATAGATGCTGCAAATTTTGAAAAAGCACGACAATGATATTATTGGATTTGCATAAAAATTAATTTCTAACGAACTAAAAAAATAGTCTATGGCCATAAATCATAAGATATTGCTGGATTCTATCTGTAATAATGGTAGTATAACACGATCAAAGTCTATTTCTTCATAAAAATAAAAGATGCTTGCGATAATATTACAAGATATTAATCGCCTTCGACTATTTTATCATTCTTTACTTGCAAATGCATTAATATTTTGCTTCTTTTTCCAGAAATAAGGATAGAAAGTTTTGCAATATCAATATTACATTTTGACAAATTTTTATTTTAACTAATTTTTTTTATATTTAATCCAGCTTTCTTAATACTAAAATGATGTTGATTCTTTTTCAATCAAAATATTACCTAATAATCATGCTTTAAGGTCCTAATAATCATACAATATGACACGCCTGGATGAGGAAAAAAACTTGAAACGTTTATAGTCAAGCATTCTAATTATTCCACCTAATTAATAAGATTGCTGAACCATCTAACTTGACTCGAATATGAAAGAAGGAACATTAAATTTCTTACTATTATTGATGTAGAAATTTGTTTAATTCCGAAACTTATTCGATAATACCAATATTATCTAAAATATCATAAAAATCAAAAGTCTAAATATTCAGGATTTATTCGGGATTAGCACTTATTATTGATTTATTATCTAAGTATTCATTAGTTTTCGAGAAGATTAAAACAGAAGAAAGAAGCTATTTACGTAAGCATTGCTAATCGAAAAATAAAGATAATCAGAACGATAAATAGAAATAAAGTATTGAAATTCATCTCTTTTGATAAGTTGGCAGTTTTCAAAGTAAAAAATTCATCCATAATTCATGAAAAGTCTGTAATGCTCAAAATTATTAAAAAGTAAAATCAATAATGATGCAACTTATCAATCACATGCATCATTCTATCACTTTTTGTTCCTTTTTTTTTTCAAAGGGGAAAAAAGTGATAGAATAATCAAGCGATTGGAATAGTTCTTCTTCAATGATTTTATTTTTTAAGAATTTTGAGCATTATGAATTGTTCTATATTAAACTATATGACAATAGTCAAATCTGATTTGCATTAAATCGATGAAAAGAGGCAATTTTTTATCTTGCTTCAATCTTTTTTTTCCCCTTCCCGATGCATATTTAAATTGGAATTGTCAATTATGCTGTCTTGTGAAGTGATTGATAACTCGAAGACAATTTCATCTAAAGATATTTTAGATATCCCAAAAAATTTCGCTTTTTTTTTAAAATCTAAAACATGGTTAACAGATTAAATCCTTGTATGGTGAAGATATTTGTGAAATGGAGAGTGTTGTAAAGAATATCGATATGCATTCCCGATACTTAGATATGCGAAGCACAAAATCAAGAATGTTGGATTAGCTCGGATTTGAAATTTTCCACTTTCTAGACTGAAATGCTCTTCAACAGAAAATTCTCTTCCAGTTAAATGCACTTCTTCAACTTTTGTTTTGTGTGAAATTTTCAAGAACAAGTATCCTTGTAATGCATTCTAACATTAAATATAAAAAATCAACAAATTTTTTGTCACAGATGTCTACAATTAAATACAAGAGATTGTTTCACACGGGAGTTCCGATACCTTGCCTAAACTTTTTTGCATTCTTTGAAGCCAAAGAAGTAGCTTTTACTTTTTTTGGTGACAATTGTCCTGTTTGAGATAAGTTTCCTCCTGTCATTTCCTAAAGAATTTCAGTTTTGAAACTTGAAAAAAATGAAAGGAATTTTTCCTAGTAATTTAGAAAAATTTCATATAAAAGTAGAGACAAAAATTTGAAAAACTAGAAGAGAAAATTTTTTCAATCATACTAAGCCATGAAATGGTAAAATGATATTAATTGTAACCAACATAAAGAAAGATTCAATCCTTATAAGTATAATACCTGAGTACTTTTTGTTTTAATTTGATGGTTATTGGCAATATAATCAATAATTGACCTGTCTCATTCGTTTTTCCCTAATTTTCATGTAATTTCGAGCAATAACAAATGAAATACTGCAAATCATAACAGTCATGCCCACTGCAATCATAGCAAAGAAAATTGAGTAACGATTTTTTTCGAATTCAGCCGATAGCAATATATTTGACGGTCTCTAAAAACATGCTGAGAGTCAAGAAAAAATAAATAACATCTGAAAATTTTACAAATTCTAGTAGAAATAAAATAAACGAACGAATGAGTTTTTGATAAACAGAGAAAAGGATGATGAAAAAATCAGAATTTCTGTATATCAGATTTCAATTTTAGAATAACAAGAACCTTGGCACAGTCAGTTGTCATAATGAAGTCAATTTTAAAAGACTAGAACTAAATTCCACTGTATTAAATATCACTGTTTGGCAAGTTCAACACCTTTAATCTCTCAAGTAAACAATTTATGAAGCTCATCCAAACTTTTGAAAAAATCATTAAATTGTATCAATTTAAAAGGAATAGAATGATTAATAACATACTGAATCATAATATGTGGATGGCCCCCACTCGTATTTGTTAAAAACTTTTACAGCAATTGAATCTATAAGTTTTGCATTATAATTTGGTTTCCTATCCGCAGTTGCCAGAATTTTAGAGCGATCTGTAAAACTAAAACATGCCATTTGCAAGGACAAAATAATACAATTGGAAAACGCATTAATAGAAAAAGATTCACTTGAAAGCTCTCTGATGTCCTGATAATCGTTTCCAACACATTCGGAAAAGCAGCGTGCCACATGATATTTCTTGCCAACCTGAACTTAGATTCTATATTCGTCACGCCGAAATAGCTATCATCAAAATAATTCCAAGCAAGAAATATTATGGAATATTTAAATAGAAAGACATAAATAAAGTGCATTTTTCAACACAAACAAATAGTCTAATCTGTTATTTCTTTCATCGACAATCCAGCTGCCGATTTTCTTGACTAGTCACCTGGAAAAAACTAAGCAGACAGATGTTTAGAATAAAGGGAAATATTCAAGCTTCAATGCTCAAATATCTCGAACTTCAAAAAATTATAAACATCCAAGACAAATGCGATTGATCCATAACCAGATACTGGACAAAAATCTTACTTCCAAGTTTACAAGAAGACATAAACCATTAAGAATATTTATTATTTATGTAAGCCAACTTCAAAACTATAAAGATGTAAAGCAGAAGAAAAAAAAAAAAATTAATCTCTGAAGCGGATTTACATACTAGTTTTTCAAAAAGTAAACATCCTTAATTTTGATTCTGATTTCAACTAAATTTCATATTATTATTAAATCGAGTAAAAAATGACGCTTCTGAAGTTTCAGTTGAAAATCCTCATCTTTGGTTTCAATATCCACAGTCATAAATGGTGAACATTTCGGTAAAAATTAAAAAAGGAAAAAGAATACTAAATCTTAAGAACACTGAAATCAAAAAGATGACAAAGGTTATATTGAAAGTTGTTCCAGCAATGTTAATTCCTACAGAATATAATGTATCAGTATTTCATTTTTCACTTTAAAGAAGTTCATCTTAAAGAGACAATTAAATCGGAACAAAATAAATAAGTTTTTTTTTTTTGTCGAAAAATGAAACGAACTTGATCGTAGGCATAACACCATGGACCTACAGGAGGTGCATCAGATTTGATTATCGCCATGTGTACAGCTAAATGGCGATGATTTTCATCATTTATCAGCGTTAAATCGAAATTTCGACAATTGCTGTGATCCATGGACTCATCTGGATATGTCCTGAAAATGACAAAATCAAAAAATCCTGAAAAATAAGTAGTATCTCAAGATGAAAAGTATTTGATTAAATTGAAGACAACATTAGAACGAATAGAATGAAAAGGTTTAGCTCTACGTTTGGATCTGTTGTTTCATCTTCTGGCTCATCTGATCCATATCAGTGATATCTTGTTTGAAATCAAATAATGACTCATCCTAGTCAAAATGGATTCAATCGGATTAGCATAAACTTGGAAAATTTTTAAAAGAACTATTTTAGCGAAGATATAAATATCGTTAAAATCAAATGTTATAACTGCTTATGACAATTTCATATCGCATCGAAAGTTATCAGAAATGTTAGAGGTAAAAGATTAATCTTTTATTTATTGTAAAATTACTCAAATATTCTCACCAGTAATCCTCGATGCTATTATTTACTGCCCACTGAGTCATACTACTGACCACATGTTCCCAAATTTCACATCGACCAAATAATGATGATGTCGATTTCGTAACTGATTTTGGAGTGGAAGTTATCAGGAATGATTCATTAATATAGGTTGATTGATTGCCATAGTACAAATAATCTTTTAAATGAGCAGTAGGAATACATTCTACGTCTAAAATGAATGTCAAAATTTCAGAAATAAGATATTGTAGTCTTGATGAAAGTCGCACTCACTTTGGTAAATGAAATGATAATTGAATGATAATTGAAAATGATAACTGAATGAGTATGCATTCATAGAATTATTGAAAACTTTTGTCTTACTGATTTAAATTCGATTGAAACTTACAAAACATATCATCGAATCGAAAATATGGAGATGAACTCGATCTTTTCAAAAGTATGGTAAGCACTATCCAAGCATATAACTTCATCATAACAAACCTATTTTTGATTTGTTCATAACTTTGATTTCTTCGGAAAATTGAATTCCACATTTCGTAAATGTTGGGAAATAATTTGCATATTTTAAAAATATTTTCATATATAATGGTTCACGAAATTATTTTTACGATAATTAAAAGTAGCAATATGCATTTTTCTTCTTTTCGCACTACACATCTTCTTTTGATTTTGATATATTCGAGAACTCACCAGTTAGCTGAAGGTATTAAATCAATTTTCTATCACTAATATAGTTAATATTTATGCAGTTATTTGCATGCTTTTATTATTAAAATTTGAGTGCAAATTAATTTCATATTACTTTTTATCAGTAAAAATGATTATAATATATCAAAATTATGTAACTCGGAAAAATTAATCAATCGAATAAATTAAACGAACAGCACTAAATTTGTGTATCAAAAATTTACGATAGCAGCTTTTCTATTGATTAATATATTGATGGCACTGATCGACTTTTTTAGAATAATTTCTTTGCTTAATTAAATTCTCTATTTAATTAAAGTTTTTCAAGGCTTTGGTGGGGATAACTTGGCATCTATTCAAATTAACATTAATTAACCCATCAAAGTGATAATTTAATTTAATATAAATACTCAATGAATGATTGTTAATGATTGCTTTCAAATTCCGAAATTTCGATTAAGCGACTTAAGATTGTTATTACACCATTACGTAGAATGAAGAGATCTATCCTTGAAGGAAACTTCCAAGTATTTTCCAGGTGCGCTTCCAAGAATACTCTCAACCCTTATCACAACTGCTATATTCACAAACTTTACACCGGAAATCGCTGCAATGGATTCCTTACAAGGCATTTTGGCCGATTCTAGGATTCGTTATCATCCGTCTCCCAATCAAGAAGGAACAGATGAAAATGCAAACGGTGCTTTTACAATCAATAATAAAGCTGGTGAGTTGGAAGAATTCTCCAACAAATTTGATTTTGTTTAAGAAATTTTAGCAACTTGGAAGCCTAAAATAATTGTTTAACTCGAAAATGATAAATTGATGTAAGATAAGAATTATGTGATGATGGGAGGCCAAAATAGTCTTCAGCTAGAAATTGAGAAAAATTGAAAAAAATATGATCAATTCAAAAAAAAAAAAAAGGAAAAAATAGAAGGCTGATTCAAAAGAATTGAAAGTTAACAAAAAATCAACTCTTAACAAATTATCTACAACGAGAATTTTAACTGCAGATAAAATTACAATGTTTTCTATCATCGGAGCAATGTTTCTCACTGCAGCATTAAATCTAAGTTTATTTTTGGCCGCATTCTTCTACCTGTTATTTCCAAAAGATGCAGAAGAGAAAGATGAGAAAGATGAAAAGAAATGAAATTTTTAATTTCTATTGAAATTTGTGGGTTAATTATGTAATTTGTTAATAAACTGTTCATTCATTAATTGATATTTTATTGATAATCAATGAAAATTATTTCTTGTCAAATAAGAAATAATGCGCCAATATTATCAATCATTTTCGTATAGTCCTCTTTCTTGCACAATCTGGAAAAGGTTAGTTTTGAAAGAGAAATAGCAATTTCTTATTTGCAAGAAAATAAACAAGTGAGAGAAAAGTAAACAAATCTTATGGAGAAAATAGTCGGAAATGAATGATGAAATTTTACGGATTCTTTCTTGTAAAAAACATTCTTTTTCAAAGATTCTTTCTCATAAACTAGCGGAAATGGTATGATTAAAGATAAATAAATGACATAGCATATCATGATCAGCATGGATGGCTATTTTTTCAAAGTTTCTAACTGATATTGCTCAAGTAATCTGAAATGCATCTTGTCGGATGACTTCAGTTTTGAACAGTAACATTACATGAAGAAATATTTGCGATATTTTCCACTTTCGTAGATTTGAATACAATTGAAAATCATTAGATTATGAAATTAATTTGACACAGAATTTCGAAAAATATTCATTATCACTTGCAAAATTTACAATTTGAACATCTTGTCGCGATATTGCTTAGACAGCATTGGAAGCAAAAAGGAATATATTCGTTAAGAATTTCAAACAAGTCGAAAATATCCTATAACTTATTGGCTAATCAAAGACTAAAACTATCAGAATCGAAATTATTCACTAACCATTTGTTATAATTTATTGCTGAAAAACAGTTGTGAAAAATAAAATTGCATGAAAATGGAAATGAAAAATGAAAAAATAATAATAAAGGAAGTATTTATTATTATTTAATTTATAAGCTATCACCAATAATTACTACTGTTATTACTCCTAATTTCTAAGCTCATTTTATTATCCCATTAAAGCGATAATTTAAAATCTCAAAAGAATACTGAAATTTCCAATTTCTTGCTAAGACTAAAATTTGCATAATACTCCTAGTGCAATTACCAAGTACCACATATTATGTTTGCTAAAAGCATTCGTAAAGCATGTCTGCTGTTGAAGTGATAGGTGATTTGATATTGATTAGCTGTGGCAATGATGTTAAACATTTTAGACAAACTTTCAACATATATTGACAGTTGGATCATTCCAGTGATAATATTCGTTACTTCATTTATTACATTTTAGATTACAAAATTTTAAATTAATCATTGAATTGTATTACTGAATAATTAATTAGTAAACAAGTCATTGATTTCCGCAGTATGCGCTCAGTTATCATTGTTATCATCGATGAAATTTTAAATTGATCATTGAATTGGCTTACTGAACAATTCAGTTAGTAAACAAGTCATTAAACAGATGTCAGGAGAACATAATGTTGATAGAACGTTTCAGGATTTTGATTGTGTAGTCAATGGTGGGGGATCGATGTCACTACAGTTCTTCGATGAATTGTCCACTTATTAATTGCTGCTTATTTTGATATCAAACGACATACATGTCTGCAAGGTATAATTCATCCACGTCTATTCGATTTCGTCACAAAGGAATCTCTTTCTTTAAAGAATTACATAGTTTACTTAAAAATTGTTGTTATCTTTCGTCATGGACGTTGATGTGTAAAAAAAGATACCGAAGGAAATATTGTGCAAGGAGGAATAGTAATTGTTGTAAAAGAATATTTATAGTTGAATATATTGCCAGAAATTTTTAAAAATATTATTCATCTGGCCCACTAGCGGGCTTTTGTTATTTTTATTATCTTGAATGTTATTTTTGAAAAATATTATTTAAGATAACAAAAATAATGTTTTTAATTTTGATGTCCAAATTTATGTAGTGATATTTCTAATTTCTTCATCTATAAATAATAAATTTTTTTACAGGCCATCAAATTTTTATTATCCTATCTCCGGAGTAGAAGCTGAAAGGCTGTTGAACACATATGGTAGTGAAGGATCTTTCCTGGCTCGTCCAAGTGGTTCTAGTCCTTCCAATTATACACTTTCCGTTCAGTATGTTGTATTTGACTTACATAATATCCTAAATACTTCCATTCATAGAGTTTTATTCCAAAATCAACTGAAACTCAAAAAATAGTTATGAAATTAATAGCTTTTTAGCAAGGGTGATCGTATCAAACATGTCAAAATACAGAATAATGGGGATTGCTTGGATTTATATGGTGGTGAAACATTTGCATCGCTTTCAGAGCTTGTTCAATTTTATGTTGAAAATCCAGGCCAGTTACGAGAAAGGGATGGTGAAATCATTGTTCTAAAGTATGATTTTCATTTTTATATGTGGCACATCCACTTTAAATTTGAATGAGTTAAATGTGACAGTTTAGGAAGATATCGTTTCTTAACTTTTTTTATAAGTGAAATAATAGTATTGAAATTATACTCGATTTAGATGTCCTTTGGTAATACCTCCAACGGAAGCTATCGGATGGGCTTTTTCTCGTCCTTCCACAGAAAGATGGTTCCATGCAGGTTTATCAGGACCGGAAGCAGAGCGATTACTTCTTACTGAAGGCAAGCATGGAACATACTTGGTGCGAGAAAGTCACAGCTCACCGGGACAGTTCGCTATTTCAGTAAAAGCTGCGGATGATAAAGTGATACATGTGATGATTTACAATAAGGTACCTTTTTTAATACGTATCGTAAAATGCATAAATAATTTATAAGAATCGCTATAATTTCGCAATATTTTTAATAATTCATTTTCAACCCTTCCAAAAAAAGTTGTTACCAATAAGTACAAAATTAAAAATAAGTGCGAAATTCAGCTTCGGTAATAATTTGATGAAGAAATTTGGATTATCGTCAAGAAGGTTTTTTGTTTCTCATTCTCTTCAGATTTTCATAAATTATTTAAAACGAGATATTCATATTATTCAAAAGTTCTTAAATAGAATGATAAATTTGATATTGGTGGTGGCGCTACATTTTCGGCAATCAGCGAACTTTTGGAACACTACAAAAGAAATCCGATGGTGGATCAAGCAGGAACAGTTGTTAATCTTAAACAGGTGCCTATTTTTTTAGACAAAAATTTAGATATTTTAAGCAACGATAATGCAAACATAAATTGTGCAAAATTTACTCTTGCTGCTAGTACTGAATTTAATTTTCCTAATAAATTTATAGCTCCTCCCTTCAACACGTCTTCCAGCGACCGGTATTGATACGCGTTATTATCGGCTTGAGCAGGTTAATCGTACCACAGGAAAAGATGGATTTGCGGATGAGTTTGAGGTTGGTCATCGTAAGCAGAAATGTTCTAAATCCCTAATTCATTTAAGAAATTATAATTGCATGGCATCGAGCAGAACGGAGAATGTAGGTAGCGAAATTAATAGCCAACTTCTTCAGCTTTATTTAGATTTTTAGAGAATACTTATTTTGCATTTATGTTAATCCGAAATTTTTTCAGTATTCTTATTTTAAATTATATTGTTTGAGAAATGTTTTTTAGAAGTTACAACATCAAGAACCGACTCAGTTTGTCAGTCGACGTGAAGGAAAGAAGATCAGTAATGTATGTAAAAATCGCTATAAGAATATCATACCGTATGATCATACTCGAATTGTTCTGAACGTTAGTGATGCAGATTCTAGTGATTATATCAACGCAAATCACATCGAGGTTTATTTTACATATATTTCATCACATCGAGATTTATTTTATATTCCATCATAGTGCATTAATTTCTTAGACTAATAAAAAATTGCTGATAAATTTGGTAATCGTTGTTATTAATAACTATTTAATAATATTTTATTAATAACTTTTTAATAATATCCCATTGAATTCATTTTGACTGTCAATCATTCGGAAAATTGTGTTCTCTCCATACATCTTTCATAATCTTCAAGGAGAAGAATTTCTAAAATAATTGCTTTAGATTCTTGGTGATGAATATCAGGAATTCGCTGGTTTACGTCGAAACTATATATCAACACAAGGTTGCTTGCCGAACACAATCGATGATTTCTGGAATATGGTTTGGCAACAGAATTCACGAATTATTGTTATGACAACAAAAGAAGTAGAAAGAGGAAGAGTTGGTTTTTGGATTTATTATAATGTTGTTAAGCCTTTGATTTAGTTGAGAATATTTCCACGAAAAGTTGGATTTGTTTATCTGAAAAGTTAGATAATAAATCTTTTATATTATTACAATAAATTTTAATATAATTAGTTCTTTTTTCTGCCTTTTTCAAAAAACAGCGCAAAATGCAACAATATTAAATTATATTGGTCGAGACTATATAAACTGTTCTCAAAAGAGATGAGTTCTGCTATGACTTTTAGTTAATCTTTCTTAAGATAAGCGAATATTGTTTCAGTTTCCAAATTAATAATTCTTTTGTCAGATCAAATGTTGCCGATATTGGCCTCTGAAAAATGAAACAGAAAAATTCGGAAAAAATGGCGAATTGGTCATTAAGTCGGTAGAGGTATTGTCTTTTGTTGTCGTTTTATGACTAATTTTAATTAATAGTGCCATTTAATTTCTTTTAAATTGGTTTTTTTTTTTTTTTGAATTATAAAATTATTCGAAATCCGTTAACTTTTAGCTTTTGTTTTTTCATAGGAAGTTGAAAATACGGACTACACAATGCGCTTGCTTCAGTTCATGAATACAAATCATGGTATCTTTTTATCTTTTCTGCAATTTTTTTTAGAAATATTTCTTGAAATTTCGGTCACGAAATAGGAAAAAATAGCTTTTATATTTTTCTATAATTTACTATTCCAGATAATGAAACTCGATTGATATGGCATTTCCAGTTCCTTGGTTGGCCTGATCATGGTTGTCCCACAGATCCGAGAACTGTTTTATATTTTCTTGAAAAGGTGAATGAATGTGAGGAACATAATTGCGACGAAAATGCTGGTCCAATCATTGTGCACTGCAGGTATGGAATGGATAAGACATAAAAATTCGATTTGAATTTTTGTTTAATTTATCTAAAGCATCAATACAGGCAGTTTTTGTTGATTATGATTATTACGAGGCCTGAGTTCCGAAGGAGAATTTATGTTTATTTTTATCTATACCAGTTATTGCTCAAACTGTTTCAGTGCTGGTATAGGTCGTACTGGAACATTCATTGTAATTGATATTCTCCTCAATCAGATTAAACGTCTAGGTAAATTCATATCGTATACAAAAAACTTTATTGTGTCGATTTATTATTTCATATTTATCCTTTGTGATGTTTATTGTAAGAATAAGATATCAATATATGATAAGAATAATAAAATTTAATGTTCAGGACCACATTGCCAAATAGATATCCCGCGTACTGTACAAATGATTCGTGAGCAACGATCAGGTATGGTACAAACCGAACAGCAATATCGCTTTGTATATCAGGCTGTATCATATTATATGGCTATAATCAATAGAAGGCTTGATTCTGAAGTAAGTTATATGTAACAGTTTTTATTATTCGTGTGCTCTTATTATTAGAAAGAAAGTAAATGACATATATATATATATATATATTACTAGTTTTTTTGATATATATATATATATCAAAAAAAGTTAAACAAAAAAATACAAAAACCTATCCAAAAAAACAACAAGAAAGAGAAAAGAATTTACAATTCTGAAACAAAAAAAGAAAAAAGTCCACACAAACCCTTTTATATATATACATATATATATATATATATATATTAAAAAAACTAGTAATGATATAAATGTCGAGATAACCTTTACTTGTTTCAATATCCATTTTAATATTATCATTATTTTTGCTGTGGCACAAATTTCCTCTCTTTTTTTGCAAAATTTTTTAAGAAAAAAATTTTTATGAAAATAAAAAAATTTTTTTTCGATGGATTACAGTGTTATAACATCCAGAAAACTTGTTGCTTGTGATACTTTGTTACGATATTTTTTGTATATGTAAATTATTCATTTAAAAAAAAGTGATCAAACTAGATAAAAGAACACAAGATAGACAAATTCATAAAAATATAAAATGAGCAAATATTTGGTAGACAGGTGAAGAGCTGAAAATGATGCATTATCTCCTCCTTCACAGCAGTTAAGAAATTTGTTTCTTATTATATGCCATTAATATTTGAGGCATAATAGATTTGCAATTGATTTGGTCTTATTTTTTATCTTATTTTTTATATGCTTACATATTTGCATGCATCCATAACTGTATGAGTTAGGCAGAAGTATAAATAATTTTATGACAATGATTGAAATAATTCACTCTTAGCTGAGTATATGATTTATTGACTTATGAAAAAATAAAATTGAATCGGTAATCTGTTTATGAATAATTGATTTCATATTTGAATATTCAGCAACACATAATTTCAGCGAAGGGAACGGTGTAATTCGCGCTTTTCGAGCGGATCAAACCCCGATACGCCACTTTTCGCCATTCATAGTCCATTAAGTTTTATGGCACAAACAAGTCCTCTTTCCAAAAATTCTAGCGTATTGAGTACTCCAACATCCATAGTACATTTTTTTTTTTCTTTTCGTTTTTCGTTTTTTGAACTAATTTTAACTTCAGTGAAAGAAGAATAATTAGAATTCATAGTGTTTTTTAATTCATTTGAAATGCGAAAATAGATATAAGAAAAAAAAAAACCATCTAACAGATTGACATAATAGCAGCAAAGATTATTCAAAAGTGAAAGTTTGCTTAACGAAAGAAGACTTATTAGACATTAAGCTTTTGCAAGAGAAGACTTTATTTTAAGTAGGACATTTTTTCTGGTATTTTTCACAGTTCATACTTTGGCTTTAAATTTGTTATTAAAATTTTTTTCAGAGTGATTGCGAACGTTATTACTCAAATACTGATTTTGGATCTATGGCTGTATCAGCAAAACCACTTAAGTTAGCACCGCCGCCTTTACCTAAAAAACATGTCGAGGTAGGAAAAGATATGAAGGATGCTATCGCTGCAATAATTGATGAAAATCTGGCTTGAATATTTGCAGTTTCAGTTAGCTGATTTATCATCAGACATATGGAAAGACAAAAAAATTAAATATGTAAGAGAATCATATGAAGGTATATTTTCCAGACATTTGGAAGGAGAATGTAATATCCTGAATACTATAGTCCTTTATTTTTTGACTTCTTTGTTAAAATCAGCTAGGATATACTGCGGAATTCGGTTAAAAATTAAATTACTGAGGAAAATTATTAGTTTTTTAATGTTGCTTTTCAAAGTTCATACTCGTTTCTTATGCGATTTTTTGATTTTGTCATGTTCATATTTCATATTCATGTATAATTCTGTTGCTTTCAATAATTTTGTTTATAGGAAATGATTCATGAATACGGCTCATGTACATATCTGTAGAACCCTTACATTATTAAAGATTTTGAGCCGGACACTTTAATTTCAGGATCTGTTGAAATAATATATACTGTGATTGGACAATATACATTCACTAAATTTCCACATCCTTTAAGCCTTTTTATCTATATGTCTTATTCAAGTCCTAAAATTCTGTCTCCAAGACCGCGTACGTTCCCGCTCCAACTAATGAATATTTCAATCTGCTGTGCTTTTTCGACCAGTCAAAATCGTCAGTTACCTTACACATTGCTACTCCTTTCATTGCGGAACAGTAACATCACTTATCATTATTTGGTTTTTCATATTATTCACCGGCAAAACTTGTTTTAGGCATTTGAGAATTTTAAATGTATTTTTACCACTACATTTGAGTTTCGAATATAACTGTAATTTCCCATTGAATCAATTGCTCAAAAAAACCACAGATATAATAATTTTCCTTTGTATTACAGAACGATGTAATAAAAATAAATAAATAGTAATGGTGTATACGGCTAATTACAACAAAATTTTTAAATGAATCATAATTTATGCGAAACAAAAGAGCAAAAAAATATATGCGAATAAACCAAATAGTTGCGTGCCAGTATAGTTCTGCAGCTTGCATGACTCAGTGATCCGAAACAAACTTAGTTTTTGATTGTAGGGTAAGTATTTCACATCTATCGCAAAATACAATTATTGTAGATAGTATTTTTAGATCATCCTGGAGAAAATTAAGTTCCCGAAAATACTAGAACTAGAATTTTCAATAAATTAGTTGACAGAGTAGCTCCTCTCTACATTGAAGATAGATACGTTAACAACCAAATGATTTAGATTTACAATCCATACTTCAAACTTTGTTTAAAAATAGTACAATATGCTGCACAAACATCACAAGATACAAGAATAGACTCATGGTTAACTTACCTGATGTTTATAATTGGTCTCAGTAAACTTTCCAAAGTTGCTACAAAATATTTCAGCACTAATGTGATTATTCTAAGGTGACTTTAAGTCTAACACCTATAGATGATGAACAATATTACGTAAAAGTCTGCATCGATAAATGAAAGTCATATGAAAACCATGCGAAATTGCATTCAAATTCAGGGGAAATAATCGACTTACAAATTTTTAGAAATGCAGCGAAAGCATAGATAAATCGCAAAAGGCTGCGAAATTAAGGAAAAAAACTGGCGACGGACAACAATGCCTATTTCGCATGCGGTCGAAATCGAGTGTAACCGAAAGACGATGTGCTTACAAATAGTATAGGGAGGTACAAAACATGAAAAGCTCAAATTTTCCACAGAAAAAAATGATGAAGGAACTGCACCCTTGTACCAGACATACAAATAAAGACCAAGATAAAACTAATTTACAAATAGTGAACTATAGAATAACAATAATTTAATAAGTACAGTAAACTGTAAACAAAACTGCTTCAAAATTAGAGAGAAATCCAGATTAAAACATTAGAGCAAGTTCAACATAATTCCTCGCATGCAATGTATTTAGTAAAAAATTATTTCCATGAAGTAGCTCTTGTTTTTTTTTTTTTTTTCCAAAGCAATTTTTCTTATGCTTTGTACAAATTAACCTTATCTTGGACTAGGAACAAATATTTCTGTGATAAATACATTGAAGAAATAAGCAGAATTCTACATAGCCACCTAAATGGCCAGACAAAAAAAGCATACTTTTTAAAAATGACACATAAATTACATTTATATCATGCATCGGAACTGAATATAAAACACAAAACACCTGACTAAGCAGTAGACAGACTCTTCACTAATCTGAAGAATATTAGAGCTTTTTTAAAAGGAATAAATACTTTTTGAGTGACTCAATTTATTCATAAAGATTTTCACATCAAAAGTTCAAAGAGTCATGGAGATTGGTGTGTAGATAGATGCATGTTTGGAATGATTGCATTGCGGTGGAAACCAGTGTCTCAAACACCATTCGATTAAATAAGCCAACAACATGTAAGCGATTGTCAAAATGGCCAAGATAATGAGAAATTTGATTATGTATGTCGGAAAAAGAGTATTTCGTATAACCTGATCACATAGTGATACCTAAATTAAAAAAAGAATTTCAATTTAATAAAATGACAAGTATCAAATTAAGCTATTACCAATGATTTACTTTCTTAGAGATATTTGGAATTTTCGAAATCAAAACATATTCTACATTATATTATTTAAAGTTACAAAGGGAGTAAGCTTTCCTAAACTGCTATAGGTACTTCGAAGAATAAATTTCGATAAAAAAATACACTAATTAGTTCACCTCTTTGATTGGTACAAATGAGCAATGAAGTGCAGCACTCAATTGTTCCGAATATTGTGCAAACTGAATTTCATAGAGTGCGATGGGTAATTGTTCAGAGATACTGTCCAGCAGAATCAGTCTAGCGAACAGAAAAAATGGCAAAGTACCAAAAGTCAAAAGATCGATTCCTCGTATCTGAAGTTAAAAAAATGATCACAGGCTAATAAAAGTCCAGAATATTATTCTACCAAAAAAACAATTTTCTCGAATTATTCACTCATTACTGCTTCTAAAAAATGAAATTTGTAGAAGTCTTATGTCGAAAGAGGCTAAAAAAGCATTTTATAGTAATTTTAGTCAGCAGAAAGATATTGGCAAAAATAAAAACTTACAACAATGTCATAAGCAACTTTCCGTGATGAAGCATTCAGCATAAGGATGAAGCATGAAGTTGACAGTGCAACACACATACTACCAACAATCATCCACATGTTCTTTTTGTACTGAAAAAAAAAAAGATATCAGTAAGCAAACAGAAAAAAAGAGCTAGTAATAAGTGAATTAATCGTCTCTGATTTAGAAATCTATAATGTCACAAAAAATTTGAATATTCCAATTTGTAACTTAAATCTAACTTCAGTTTCCTGAGCATTCAAATTAAATTAAAATTTAGACAGTTTATTTCCACAGTCTATTCAATATAATAAATCATGAGTGGCAATTTGTTGGTAATTTGAATCAAAATGGATTTTAAATAGAACATAAACAAGCATAAATGGCTCACGTCGATAAGAGTTTCAATAAAGTGCCGGAGATGGTAAGATTCAACATTAAGCATCACATCGGTCATATCAACACTGCAAACCACAGCCGCAAAGGTATTTAGAAATGGTATCATGTACATAATATGGACAACAGCAAACACGAACAATGCTACCAACTTCATATATTGAGCATATGCGGTCTGAAAATTACCAGATGTGTTGAATATAAAAGTGCAGAACATTGGGACAATAATATTTTGTCATCTTAATTTAACTCTCCTACACGCCTTCTCTCGCATATCTTCTCAAGTAGTCTTATTTTCCATCTAACTGTCTTCCTAACCTCAAATTTGGAAATTAATACACATTGATAATAAAATAACATGAAAAATACCAAGAAATTAGACTAACCTGACTTTGCAAAACTAAGCGGAAGAGAGACTGTGTGAATTGCTCTTCATCTGCATAACATGCGGAAGTCGGATATTCGCTACCGGAGCTTCCCGAATCCTTGTCATCATTTTTCAACGGATGAAATGATTTATAGGAGTACGGTGAAAGAGCTGATATTGACGGCATCGATCTCGTGATTTCAACACAGGAAAAAAGGGAAGAATCGAATTCTGAACTGATAAATGATCGTTACTATTGATATTACTAAATAGCGAAGTTTGCAAAAAGGTCATATGGAGTGACAGTTCAATTTCACATTTTTCTGTTGTTACAATAAGGTAGGTCCAGTTGTATCTATTAAATAATTAAATGATAATTAGCAGGAAAATAATTAACGACCAAAATTGAAACTAAAAATCGAGTAATATGCGATACATGCTAAACAGACAGCCCGACTAATTTGATTAATGAAATTCGTTTCATGTGAAATTACTGTGCACACAGTAATTTCATTTTTATGCAAAAGTGTACGTGCAGAGAACAGATATTTTTAGAGAGAAAAAGAAATGGGACAAAGAAGATTTGCAATTAGTGAAATACAACATCAAAATGTCCTTCAAAGTGGACGTTCGACCCAAAATGATGGAGATAAGGCGATTTAGAAAGAAGGAAAGAGAAGAAGAGAGAGAAAGAAGAAATGCAAACAGCAAGGAACGGTGCAAGATAAAGCGCGCAACGCGCAGATGGGAATGGAACGGAATAGCACGTCAGGGAGTGGCTGGTTCGTTTATCGATTTGTTGATAGCGAATTTGGATTGAAATGGGATGACTGGTGATTCCTATGGGAATTATGCAGGGATAGGGGTTCGATTAATAGGTCAGATTGAGGGAGATGAGAAATGGACACATTTAGTGGCAAACAGCGACGCATTTCCAGATAGTGCAGAAGGGAGAGGCGGAGGACGGAGACGAGATTAAACTTCACTTGCAAAGTTCAACTTGCTCGAATCGAGATCACTGACTGTTAATTTCACTGTAAACACAACGCCTATGCAAGGCAGTGCACCTGTACAGAATATATACATGAAATAGATCAATCGTAAATTCATGCAAATCCGAATCTTGGATTCATAGCACTGAGATTCTGCTCTCCGCGGTCTACCATTTTGGCCAACGAATCTGAATTATGAGACATGGAAAGGATTGAGAATAAGTTCTTCAACGTATCAAATTCTTTCAATAAGTTTCTTTTGAAGAAGTTCTTCACCGAAAAGGATTTATGATGATCATGGTGTAAGAAGTAGATGATGAATAGTTGCGCTGATTGATTAGATAACCGAATCACTTTCCAATCGCATCAAACCATCGCAAGAAGAAAACAAAATCGCCAATGTCCTTTTCCTTTCAATCGCTGATCCATTTGAATGTTCCATGAAGCTGCTCTTTGTGGCATTTTTGAACTAACGAATGCTTTTGCTTTTGCATTTTTGAACTAACCAATGCTTTTCCAAGCACTAGCAATATTTTTTTCTATATTCTATATAAACAACTCTCTAACTTACACGGTAACTCTTTGATTGTAATCTTCCACAATTAATTCAAAGTAGTATGTAAGAGTTTTAAGCAATGCGATAGGTAAAGAAAACTCTTTCTAAAATTTTAAACCAAATTGTAAATGAATAAAGAATAACATAGAAAACACTTTTAATATACTCTTACGGCATATCTTGATATGCTACTGGTATGCAGTTTGATCGTGGCTATCTTTCTCCGTACTTTATTACAAATAATGAGAAAATGATCGTGGAGTTTGATGATCCATATCTCTTGATTACAGAGAAAAAACTTAGAGAAGAAAATGTGAAGTAAAGAGGTAAAGTCATGCCGAGAAGTAGATGTACGTGAATAAAGCAGATGTTTTCTGTTCAAATCAAAAAAGAAACTATGAAAAAAATATGGAAGACAAGCTAGAAAATAGTAATACAACCATCTCGAATTTGCAGCATAAACTTGGATGGAAATGAAGAGGAGAGAAGTGTCCTGCCTTCTGCAACATTTCTGCAAAATTCAGGGATAGAATAGGAATGGAGATGTTATCAGAATGTGAATAATAACATCAGCGAGAGTTTCTCATCTATCGACTATCACATCACGTGCTGCTGTCAATAAAAGTAGAGCGGAAAACATCAATATCAGAGTTGTTGATGCCAATGAAATTTATATTATTTTGTTGCTTTTTGCTTCGAAAAATCGTGCGACGTTTTTTCGATTGCACTGAGCGATTATCTCATTCGATTCGTTTCGATTTGACGCTATATTTTGATTGTGATCCAAAAAATGAAGTTTACATAGTGATAGAAGAATTGCACATCGATTTGTTCACTACTGAATATCTGTTTATCCGTGAAGACATGAAAGATCAAGATGAATTTTGATGGATAATGACTTGACTGAATCCACTCTATTAAACTATCATGCTTCATCAACATCATCAAAAAAAGAAAAAAAAAAACAATTTAGCCAAAAAGACCGATAAATATCATGGATGAAATAGGAATTGAGAAAAAGTAAAACTCGTTTACACAATCGATTATTCTCGAATTGCTTGTGTTGGTAAGAAAAATTGAACCGGATGTTATCGATGACACTTTCTGCATTGTGCAACATTAGTATTTAAAACAACAACATAAGATATAAAATTTAATGTCCCAAAATTATCGCTTACAGATATTAATGTCTAAATTGTAATCTAAATTATAAAACCCGCGACAGAACTAATAATATTAAGTTTTTATAGGATTAACTTCGAATAAGAGTACTTGATATTTGAATAATCCAAAAAGTTGTAAGAAATAAAGTGCCCAGTTCCGAAACAGAAGAGCTATTGAGAGCTATCAGCAGTCATCGTCTCATTTGAAATATCAATCAAATTGTCTTTTTTTCGTATAATGTATTTCACACTATCATATATATCATCATATTTCATATCATCTTCAAATAAGATTATCTAAAATCATTCCTATTTATTTTCTTTCTCGATGATATGCTGATCTAATCAAAATAATAACGTGTACACGTGATATAAATATTTGAAACTTGGGAAACCAAGTGATAATAAATGCTGGAAATTGTTGCTCGGTGTGGTCAGTCTGATGGTGCTTGCCATCTACCATCATTTATGTCGTAGAACTGAAGTAACTGTCGGCTATCACGATCTCTTTTCTCCCGTCCTATTCATTTTTTCTGTCTAGAATTTCTTGTTAAATTAGATTACAAACAACAATTCGTAACAGTTGGTGATGCCCTGACTTACATTATCTTTCTGTTTTTTTAAGCAAAACTGTTAGCAGAACGATAAATGGAAACAGTCTTTGGATTGTAAACTTAAGCGTTAATATCTTACATATAATTAGTAATACTATTAGTATCATTATTATTACTAGTTATTTCATCAGTTCATGTCATTACTGCTTGCCGTATTTATCACCCTCTTTATTTATTTTATTCATATATTTCATCGTGTCTTCTTTTTTTCAATGTTTTCATAAAAGACTTAATTGCGATGCCAAAATGTGCGAGATCAATCTACTGAATTTTTTTATTCATTTGTGAGAATAGCCAAAAAAACGAAAAATCGGTATCCATTCTAGCATCAAAATGAATATAATTATCAATCTAATTAAATGAATCTGATTAATTATAACTTCTGTAAGCTTAATATGCTATAATAACTATACAAAAAATTGCCCGATCCTGTTGAATGATACTTCGTTAACACAAAATAAATCGATATTAACATATCAGATCAAAATACAAAACAGAGATAAGATAAATGGGAATAATAAATAATAATCATTGTATTATGGAGAGCTCATGTTAACAATTCATTTCTTTTTTTTTTTTTTTTTTTCGCAATAACAACGTCTTTTTCTCTTCATTGATTTTCAGTTGGATGATTCTTACTATGTGTTATAGATTATTTATATAAACTCTAAGATTCTTAACTTCCATTTACCTATTGTTCACAATTTCCAGTTTTATGTTGCATTTAATGATAGTTCTCATGTTTTTCTATCATGGAGAATCGAAGACAGCACAGAGTACGTCTTCAATCCTTACAACTCTTTTCATTCTCTTGAGAAACACTTTATCCATCCGAAGAGGGCGAAACGAAGATAGGTCCTTCAATTTTCATAATTACTACTTGTCATCTTAGAAGGAGCGAGAACTTCATTTAGATAAACTAAATAATGCTTTCGACAAGCCGCTGCTATCTCTACAAATATGATACTTTCCTTCTTGAACAGCGAAAATTCATAACTGCATGACTCAGTTCCATGAAAATCATGAAAGTTCCCATGTCTGAAAGATATGAAATCACAAGAACCTTTCCAACCAATAATTCATCTTTTCATATCGATTACAAAAGTGTATTACCAACAACTGAATTAAAGATACCTGCAACAGTAGCAATGAAACAGTTAAAGTAGCCTTCTCTGGCCTGCTGATACATATTAAATATCGAAAACCAGACTTGGGATGATTTCTAAAGGTAACAGCAGATAAGCTAAAACGATGCAGTACTTTCATAATGAAGGCATTTGCTGCGAGATATTTTCGTGTAGAATCAAAACGATCATATCTCTTCTCCTTAACGCTGAAATCGCGAAAGGTACAGAAAGATAAGTGATTCATAATTTTTAAATGATTTATTGATTTTGTTGAATGAGAATATGTTTCTTTGTTGTAGTCTTGGCTACGAGCCGGATTATGTGCTCTCATGCTCTATAAATGGCGCGTTATTGTAATTTGAATTCGAACGGGATTCTCTTCCCATAAATGAGAAGAGGATCGTGACGATGATCATTTCAAGGATATGTTACTAGGGAGGGAGGTGTTGTCTATTTGTCTTTGGTTTATAATGTCGTTATTAGAATTACGTTGTTAGTAGAATAGTGTTGTTGATATCACTGAATTGTATTTGTCGTGTCTTGTGTCATGTTGTCAGATTTGATTATAAAGTTTAATTACCCAAGTTTGAGGTGTAATTACCCAAGTTTGAGTTTAAGAAACTGCGAGAATAGAAGAATAGAATTCAATCTTCAATTTTGTCACCATCAGAAAGAAATTGGCGACACTCCCGAATTAATCTTAGCATTTTTTGGTATATTAAGTTCTTATTTTATTTATTCATGTATGTGAAATACAAATTTAGCATTTTGGAAAGGAAATAGCGGGTAACATTATCAAGGAGGTAGACTGTTGATAAAAGCGCAATATTTTACAATACAAATATAATGATAATTAAAGTGTCTGTATAATATGTATTATATTCTCAATCAAATGAATTACTTATCTATATCTCATCCTTCAATCTTTGTCCCTCATCTTCCGATTTGCTAAAGGTTGTATACCTTGTTTAAAATAGTGTAAACCATGTTAATTTGTCGCAAGAACAAAGATTGCTTGCAATGTTTGAAATTGTAATTATTGCCCATCTGTTGTCCTGATAACCAAAATAACATATTGTAAGCCATCGACTATTACAAGGCCAACTTTTATCGATATAAAAACGGAGCTTCTGGCGGTCACCGGATAACTAGTAAACCAATAGTAACTCCTTTAATTCATTCCGTTTCATTTCAACCCATTCTTTTTTACTGCTTTACTTTATCATTATGAGCGCTTTAAAATTTTCTATCTCGATATTCAGATAACTTCCCTACTTAACAATCGATATTCATTGGCACATTAGATTTCACTGCATTCGTCTCAAGCAAAATCGAAAAGCCAAACAAAATCTCCAAAACTTCCTTTCACGACATTAGATGCAAAATAAACGACAAACAATTCTCTATTGAAATTAGAAAAATATGTCAATATTGAATTTTGTTTTGTTATTTCACAGTCATAAATGTATCACAGCACATTTTCATATCATTGTGTTCGATACAGACAAACACTTTGAAATTTTATTGCTTACAGTTAAAGGAAAGCTTTGCAACAATAATTCTTGTGAACTTTCATATACTCAGATTTATAATGATAAAGATATGAATGTCTACGAAACGCTTTAAAAGCGTTTCGTAGACATTAATATCTTTATCATCATATTGAATAATCTTCCGCGAGCGTATCAATTGTATCAATAACCTCGTTTTTCATGCATTTTGAAATGTTCCAGATATTCTTCTATGCTGTTCATCTTTTTCATACATCCAAGAAAACCACATATAAACTTTGGAGAAACTGAAAAACTTTTGATATGGTTTTTTTTTTTTTTTTTTTTTGCAATTAGAATTTAGCTACAGCATTTGTTAATTAATTGATGCAATTTAAAAAATGGTTACAAAAATATCAATGCAGTGAATACACTTCAGCATTCTCATTAGTCCTAAATTGGCAGGTGGTATTTTATTCATTTATTTTTTGGAATGTACTTAGAGCAAAAAATTTTTATCTCTGCTGGAAGTATATCGCATAATGAATAGTTGTAAATTTTCTGCTATAATGATCAATTTCGGATCTGATTCTTCACTACTTGTATTCTTAAATTTGCGCAATTTAGTGGAAGCAGAGGACTGCAAAGAATGATTGTCCGCTTCATTATCATTTTTTCATCAAAATCTCCTCACCGATTGCTATTTGTACCTGTTTTTGTTTCTGGGTTAAGTATTGATTCTAAATTGATAGAGTCAAGAATATTATAGTCATCTGAGAAGTAAACTGGCTTCTGTTCTAATTGTTCAACAAATTGCTTATATTCAGAGCCAAGTACTGACTCCACATCAGCAAAATGTTCGTTCCAATTCGTAATCATTTTTTCATCAAAATCTTTCCACTGATTGCTATTTGTACCTGTTTCTGTTTCTGGGTTAAGTACTGATTCCAAATTGATAGAATCGGGAGTATTGTAGTCATCTGAGAAGTGAACTGGCTTCTGTTCTAGTTGTGCAACAAATTGCGCATATTCAGGGCCAAGTACTGACTCCGCATCATCGAAAAGTTGGTCATTGGAATCCTTGGGATCCTGAGCTAAAGCATTGTTTGCGAGAACGATGCAAAGTAGAAAGTTCAACCAATTGATGCGTGCCATCGATGTAATCAAAAGCAACCTGAAAAACAAAATGCTTTGAATTACTTAAAGAAAAAGCAAAAGTGCTTGAATGGAAGAAAATTTTTTATCTGAAATTGATTGAATTAGACGACCAAAGTTTCAAAGTTTTTTTAATCCATGCGATTCGCAATAATTCTCATTTTCCGATCCTAAATTGGCACTTAATGAAGGCGAATCTGAATCTCAAAAGAAGCCTGACATAGCGTGTAATCAAATAAACTACTGAAATTTTAAGTTTCGTTATCTTTAGGTGCTTCTCGCAAAGTTTCTATCATTCCAGCAATATATATGGAACCGATTAATATCATGAAGAATGGGATTTTTGCAACTATCAGTTTGAAAAAAATCTTATTGCATAACTTCTAATCAATTAATTACTTTTCTTGAATTTTTGCTAGTTCACTGAATTCAAATATTTCAATTTCAACAATTAATTATTACATTCCAGTACACATTCATGGCTACTTTTACTGTTTTCAAAGATAATTTCACTTTAAGCTGAAACGGTATTCGAAAAAAGTGACAAATGACTCGAGATACGGGACATTAGCATGACGAGAAAAGAGAGGAAGACTAAATCATCCTAACGATTTGCATACAAAGAAGCTAACTTAATTTTATTAGAATTTATTGAAATTGAACAACTGATATTTGAAACAGTTCTCTGTGCTCTTTTCATCATTTGTCCATACTATCATTTCCTATTGCTAATATGGACTTTCAATTTCAAATGAATTTTCGAATCAAATAAGTCATGGCAATCACAACAGTTGAATAAATTAATAAAATTTAAAACCATCGTTTCTCCATTTATCATTGAAGGTTAAGATTGAAACAGTGTTGAAAGACTGATGCAAAATAGACATTTATTTTAAAAATTGGATGATAAAGAAGCTGCATAAATGGAAACTAGCGGATGGCTGATATCAAATTTCAGCGATTAAAAGAATTTTTAATCAGTACAGTATCAGATGATTTCGTTTCGTTTTTTGATCCGATATTGCATGTTGAATAATTTGCGCATTGTTATGGAAATTTTGGATATTTAATTCTCATGATATCAGTCAACTGACAATAGCAACCTATTGGCTTATTTCCACTACCTCATGCATTACCGTGCATTTTTATTACATTTCAGTTTATTGTATTCTAATTAATCCTCCGACATATCAAACACTCAATCAAGTATGACAAAGTATAACTCAAACCTCTAACATCCATTAAATAAATATTATAAAATAAATATGTCCATAAAGCAGTTGAATATATTCGTTTATTTTACAGCTTGAAAACACCAGAAATCAAACATTTAAAATAGCTGAAAATTTTAGTTTTCATAAGTTGATTCCAATCCATCTATCAAATAGGTGGACTTTAAGCAAGTTAAAAACGTAAATAAGTGAAAATTAAGTAAAAGTTAAAGAAAATAAGCGAAAAATATGAAAAATTTGTTTATAGTATGGTAAAGCTTCTTTTATTATCTAAACATTTGTTTTTCTCATGTTAAATACACGTGATGAATATAGATTAACACAACCAGAGGTTAACTGTCTAGATGATTGATTTTATACAGAAAATAATAATATTTACTTGGAAGTTAAATTAAAATCCGGAAACTTTTGCGCTGATCACACAATAAATGCTCATTCCACATATTAGGTAAATAATTTAAAAGGTATTTCAAGTATAAACCACGAATCGCCACTTATAATTCGGAATGACGTGGGACTTCAACTACTTTTCTCATGAAATTTCGTAGGACATCATTTTGCAGTAGCTTAATGATTCAATTAAATTGCATGCTTTTTTATTATCGTAGAACGAAACATTTGAATGATTACGGCTGCTTTTTTCAGTGTTACCTTCCCAACAGATAGCAAATTGATTGAATAAAAAATGATAATTGTTCGGAATATTTTAATGGTAAATGTTTTAAATTTGCTAAATAATTAATGAGATATTTTTATGATGATTCCGATGATGCTAAATAGATCATTCTTATCTTACCCATCAAATATCACAAACAGCAATCAAGAAAACGATTTAAAATCAATCGTGATCATTACTTTAAGGTTGGGTTGCTAAATTAGCCATATATTTACTTATCAAGTTAACTTCATACGTACTTTTTGATGATTAATTAATCATGTAGGAATAATGCAGATTAGGTAAAAATAGCAAGTTGAAAATGAAGAAAGAAATGTCCACTGTTAAATATAATGTTTCGCACCAGACATTATCTTCAGTTATTTGATGTATCATCCGTTCTGCTCAAGAATGTCTCAACCTATCCTTGACTTTGCCATATATTATCCGTTTGTTACAACATTGTATAATTTATATGACAAATAAAACAACGAAACAATAAGCTTAATTTACATCAACAAATCTTCATTAATATTACTGCAGTTGATGCTTCTTATGTGATACCAAGAAAACAAATAAACATACATTCGCTGCGACAAACCTGAGGACAACTGGGACAAATGTCGGTAACAGCGAAATATTTTATAATACAAATATAATGAGATAATTAAAATATTTGTTTAACAGAAATTTGTTATATTTCTCAATCAAATGAATCATTTATCCATATCTCATCCTTCAATCTGATACAAAAGCCTTCGTCACTCATCTTCCGATCTGCTAAAGTTCGTGTGCATTGTTTAAAATACCACAAACCATATTAATTATCTGGAATGTTATGAAAACTTGCGCGCATTGTTTGAAATTGTAATTATTGTCCATCTCTTATCTTTTGTCCTGATAACTAAGATAGCATATTGTAAGTCACTGATTATTTCAAGGCCTTTATCAATATAAAAAAGGAGCTTCTGGCGCTCACTGGATAACTAGTTAATTAGTAATTATTCCTTTAATTCACTTCGTTTCATTTCATCCCATTCTTTTTTCAGATCGCATCCCTACTCAATTGTCGATGTTCATCAATTGTGTAACGTAGCTGCGTCGAAAATTTCCACCACTTCAAACTTTATTACACAACGCATTCGTCTTCCAAAATCCAAATCCAAACAAAAATCCTTCGAAAAATTTTCACGACATAAACCCGAATAGAATCAAACAACAATTATCACTGCAGTTAGCAGCATTGAACTCATTTCTTTGTAATCAAAAATGATGCTCAGAAATCCCATAAAGAAACAAAAACACTATTGAAATTGATTGCTATTTTACTGAATTACAAAATACAAATGAAATTAAACGAAATTTTTTTGCATTGTGAATCAAATTACGATGCCTATCAAAAGTTATATTTCCTTCTCGTGTATTTTTGTAGATTAGAAGATATATCCAAATGTATCACATGTAATGTAGGATTTACATTCTTCTACTTCTGTATTATGGAGTATTATTGGGGATCACAATATTAAGAAAATTTTAATAACTTAAAAGTAATGCGTTAATATTTTATTCGAAACATAATTTCTATTCAGTTCTTTTAACACAAATTATTGGGTTATCAAACAACTGCGAACTTCAGCTAAAAAAGAAAATTGGAGGAAACAAAATGAGACAAATCATTGATGAAGATATTTATCGAGCCAACGAACGGTGTTGATTGCGCAATCTGCATCCACATCAACTTCTTCTAAGGGATGGCATGCTTCCGGATAAGACAGAACTCTGAATTTTCATAATAAATAATGTTTCAATTGTCTTTATAGACCAATAAAATATGATCTATTATAATTCTTACATTTTATAAAAAACATGGTCGCGTAAAAAATCAGAGATATCATCTTGAACATTTTATTTCTCTTTTCATGATGATCAAAGATAAAATATCGAAAACTCCACAAAAATAAAGAAAACAGTTTTTTTTTTTTTTTTTTTTTCAAATATTGAATAATAACTAACTTATTAGGAACTCTGCGCGCATTTAAATTACGAATGAAAGCTCGATAATGATTTACAACACGCAAATCTTTTTCACCATTCAAAAGAAGATATGGCGTGATAATCTAAAGTGTTGATTCTTAAATCACAGTATTTTTCGCTTTTATAACAAACTATAAAAAAAACCTTACAAGATAAATGATCTTATTAATATTTGGGACTGAACAAAAATTCATCTAAATTACAAACATTCCAGATTGCTTCACTTCACTATTTCTATTTTATTACAGCTCTTTATTTTGTCTCCCACTTATCCTGTTCATTCTTACACGTATGGCTAGAAAAAGTGCTGCATCAGTACCGACATATGAAAAAATTAAAAACCTTTTCAACATGAGCAATCGGCGAACTCTGGTACATTTTCTCACGTTCTTCCGTTGATAACATCCTCTGCCAATCATTTACATGCCGACCGAGAGCCTCTACTATTGACCTGAAAAGTAAAAATGTAGTTTCTGTAGTATACTATCAACAAATGTGCATTCATTACCCTGTTTTCCGAAATATTCAAGCCAAGTGCACTAATTATCTAGTTTTCGATCAATTAAATTCACCAGAAACATTGCGAGCATAAAAAAGAAAAAAACCTTCCTAGGAAAAGTTTTTTTCTTTTTTGCACATACAGTCTAAATAATTTCGGAAAAAATAAAATAGAAAGGTAGTTATAAATATGAATATTGCGTCTACAGAAAGAAAATATATGTAATGATGAGTAAATAGACAAAAAATAATTTTACTTGGTTTTTGGAAAAATAAACTTACCAATCCGGAATGTCTGATAATTCATACATTGCTAAAAATTTTAAAGAATTATTTAAATACTAAAGATATTTATCAATACATCCATATATTTATTGGTTACCATACTAAAATCTTTTTAGATCTTTCAACTTTATCTGTGGTATAAAACAGTAATCAAAATAAATGAGCAAATATTAGTCTGAAATAATCAATTGTTATGTTACTGATCTTTCTTTTTTTGTGATATCTCTCATCAAAATATATAAGATATAATTGGTACCTGCAATATTCAAGACAGGATTTCTAGCAATGCACACTTTGTAGAAATTCTGAAATTTTAAAGTTTTTCAATTTTGGCAAGAAAAAACGATCTTTCAAATGAAAAAGTCGTTTTTTTGATTTGTAATATAATCCGCATAGCTAAAAAATAAAGCTGGAAAGATCATAGATTAGCAAAAATGAAACAAGACGGTAAAAATTACAGGAAATTGCCCAATCAGATGACTAACAATAAAACCACCATGTGAACCACCAAATACTCCAACTCGTGAATGATCTAACCTTGATTCCATGTCTAACACTGTTTGAACAGCAAACTGTAATAAATTTAAAATAAGAGCAGACAATATGAAAAAGAAAAAAAAAATTTGGATATGAAACTCTATAAATGGTGTAATGATGAAGACTATTAAAAACAACAATAAACCCATCACTAATAAGAATTAAGATCTGAAAGTTTATAAGTTGTATTAAAGAAAGTTTCATTATGCTGTTATTCTTGCAAATAGTTTGGCTTACATGAACATCCTTAACATCCAAATCACCGCAGTTACCAGGCAGTGAATTCACAAAATCATTACCAAATCCAAGTGATCCATGATAATTTATAAAAAGTAATGCATAACCGGAATTCAACAACAGCAAAATCACATGACTCGGCCAACTAAAATACTAAGAAACATCAAAAACAATGAAACACTGAAAAAATTACTCGATTTGATAAAAAGATGGTGATTTCTCAGTACTTCTTTTTCTTATTGACCTCGCTTCAATTTTTGCATTTTTTTTTTTTTTTTTTTGAAATTATACAAAAATGAAACAAAATCTGATTAAATGTTAGTAATGGAGAAGAAACAATAATAATATTATAAGCAATGAATTGAGGACCAAGCAATCGTGGCACTATGTGGTCCACCATGAGGTATTACAACTAATGGAACAATACTAGTTTCATTTGGAATATAGAGTAGGCCTTCATATGGACCTCCAACTGAAAATTGAAAGAAAAATTACTATTACTCTAATGAAACATTAGCTACAAAAATAATAAATGAAAGAAATGAGGTTTTAAGAAATGAAAAGAAAATAAAAGAGGACAAGCATTGACTAAAAAAAAAATGAAGTATTGACTACTTCATTTTTTGTTCCATTCAACATGTTAAATATGTAGAAATATTCTTAATTATACTATCTTTTTTTGCAGTCTTTTTGCACTGACCTCCTCTATCGAAATCCACCAACTGCCATGAAAAATTGAGTAATTTTAAGCGAACTTCAACAGCTGAACTATTATCAAGTCTGGTCCATATAATCTGCAATATTCATATATAATTCAGATGATATACAGACAGGAATAAACTAGTTCTTAATTCGTAATTTATAAGAAACAAACTGTTCATAAAGGTACAATATGCGATACCTCAATACTGCTTAGGCTGAAAATTTGAAGCAATGAAAACCGCAAAAGCGATAATAGCACAATTCCTTGTGTAAACTGATAACAATTCTTCTTAAGAACAATTTTATTTGTATTAATAGAAAAAAAAAGTTATAAGGAAAATATAAGTACCATTTCTCCCGAATCAACTTTTGGAATATGACCAACAAGGATAGTTGGAGGACGATTTGGCGCGCTACAAACCGCTACCAAACAATCTTCATTTACATCAAGCACAGTCCAACTTCCGTGGAATGTACCTAAAATAAAACAGGCTCAGAGAGATCACATGGTAAGGATTACAACCACATTACAAAATCATCATATTATCATATGAATTAGTTTAAAGACATTTAAAATATAGGTATATATTTTTATATATACCTATATTTTAAATGTCTCTAAACTAAGTCGATGAATATCAAAATTAGAATTTGCATAGATAAAACAAGAAATGACTGAAAAAGCAGTTTTGATCCTCAAAAATCGTTCATCTGTGTTCTTATTCTCTAGCAAAACACAATCTTTAAATAAAGCAAATTGTACATACCGTTATTCGTAACTTTTTCCAACTTTCCTGTTTCTGTACTTATGCTTACAATTTCCTAAAAAAAAAAAAAAAAAAAAAAAAAAAAATGGAAAATCAATAAGAATTACAGTATAAGAATGTAGACTCGCTTTAATGTGTACTAAAAGAAGGACTTAATATAACTGAAAGCCCTCACATGTTACAAGATTTGGCAAAAAAATTCAGCTCACTCTTTTAGAACCCCATACGGTTGAAACAAATATTCGTTTATTATCACTGGACCATGGTCTCTCGGCTAACTGTACAGCATAAAGACCAGGAAACTGTTTGCGATCTGATAAAAAAGAGTGATTTTAAAAAAGCACAGAAAACTCACAGCAATGTGCAAAGTCAAAAAGAATATTTTTAAAAATATACAACCATTTTAGTATCTCTTAATAACTGCGTTCCATAATAAAAGATCTCATACTATATTAAGATAGTTCCTTACAATATTTGCTAGATATTTTAGTTATAGGAAAATACTAAGATCAGTACCGCTAACTGTAGTGACGATTGGAACCAATAGTTGCTGTTCGTTTTTATTCCAGTCTAGCTAAAAAATCTAAGTTTCTAAACACCATAAATTGTTCTTATAAAAACTCAATTTTAGAGTATTAGTTACATCCGAAGTCTGATGAGTGGAAAATCCAAATTTGTAACATTTCACTGTGATGGATTAAATGAAATAAAGATAAGATTGCAGTATCTTTATGATACCATAACTGACAGTTTAAATTTTTGGAAAGATAGAAATCGAGACTTTCAACAAGAAATCCCTACGAAAACCAACTACTTGATGTTTCGAAAACGTACGAATGTCCCATAAAAACTTTTGTATGTTTTTCGAGAATTTAATCTTACTAGTCTTTGCAGAATATATTCCCACAAAACAAAAGATAAATTGATCAGAAATTAGTTCACATGTAAAATAAATCCGATAATTAACAATGGAACTTACCAACTGACAAGAAACTGATGCGTGATGAGGTCCTCCAGACTGACGTTGGAAATAAATCAGTTTAGAATTATTTGGAGAAAATGATAATCCTTCGATTGAAACGTTTTGATTACTTAATGGAGTTAATTTTGCTGAACCTAGTTCATAATAGAATAAGGTCCCTCTGAAAATGAATGGAGTTGGAAAAAAGCATGGAAACTATTACATTATCTAAAATAGAGGATTGTATAGACAAACAAACCCTCTGTTATTGCAATATATCTTTCCCAATTTGACAGGAGTATTTTGGATTCCGAAAAACACAATTCCTTCATCGTTTGGACCCCAAATATACTGTAAGTTTGAAACATAAAGAGTGATCTATATAAACAACAGAAACAGCCATAGCTATCTGAAAGAACTGGATAATCCCAAAAAAATCGTCCTAGCTCAATAATCAAGAATATACTGTTATTCGTGTCGCTGTGGTACTAAGACACTCCAATTAATAATATATTCAAAAAATTTAATAAAAAATACTAAAACTTGAAACTAACAAAAGTAGGAGTGATACTGTCAGGTATTTGATCCAATACGGTGATATTGCCGCTCATAACGTCAAATATTGATAGCACTGGTTGCCGAATTTCGTATCGCTGCTCGCCCCAGTTTTCAATAAACTCATACTTATCGCCCTATTTAGATTGCTATTAGTCAGTATGGAAGAAAATCATTTCTATTAGGCTACTAGTCAATATGGAAGACCATTATAATTAGTAAAGAATGACTAGAAACAACAAAATTTTTCTGCAAAATTCGAATTTTTAATTTCTAAACATGTTCGATTGGACTTTAAATGCCTTCAGTATATTATATTATCTAATTAATAATAACAGCGTTCATAAAATACTATCGAAAATGACCGTTATTGATAAGTTCAGAAAATGGAAAAAAATTAAGCTATACTTATCACCTAACAGAATCGCTATACATTTATTTTAAAAAAATATATTGTCAGTCGTAACATGAAATATAACTATATGCTGAGAGATGATAAGTTCACTTACAACATTGGAATCGAGAAAGTTTTCTTCATTAGTCCAGTCCAACTCAGTGTCGTAGTATTCTTTTTTTTTAACGAACTTTTCGGCCGCATATAATAAATGGCCTTCGCCATTGGACCATTTTAAACCACCGAATTCTTCTGCAAGATATTTTTCAACATTTCTAATAAATAGTGCTTTATACAATATTAAATTTAATTTAAGAAATGGGAAGTGAAATCTTAAAATATATGATCCCAATAATTTTTCAGTACAACAATAATAAAATAGCAGTAGCTATTGGGATAATAATAAACCATCAAAACAGATAACCACAAATAACAACACTCATAATATGGCAAAGTGAAACTAAGGGATAATTAGATGTAACAAGTAAATGTAATATATACTATTAAATAAATTATTCATTTGCTAAAATTCACTTTTTTGAGCTGATCCTTATATTCAGTTGTCATCCATTTATATTTTTGTTTTTTTTTTTTGGTTTTTTTTCTGTTTTTTGTTTTTTTTTTTGGCCTATGCAAAAGAATTTTTCCAAAGTTGAAAATATTTATTGCAATTTGGAAAACGAGGCTTGGCTTATTCTCCTCTAATAATAGCCGATCGGTAGCCTAATATCATGCAAATAAATGACTTAATAATATTTTAAAGAATTCAAGAAAATAATTTACCATCACTATAAATCAGACCATGCTTTTTTGGTGATGTCACATCAGTACAGCAAATTTCAATATGCTCTGTCTGATCAAATACCTGAAAATTTAAAAATTTGATCCGGCTCCGCCTATCTAAGTTGTACTGAATTAAATCGAATCCCAAACGGGATATCCATCATTTCTTTCAGTAAACTATATATGAAAAAAATATTACGAGAAAAACCAAAAAAGCGGTCTAATTAATAAGATAATATTCTGAGTTATTATGATGTAAGGCTGCTCATCTTTTTGCCCACGAAATAAAACGACCCCCAAAAATTAACAAACCTTGATGTATTGCTTCTTCTCCTTGCCATTGGATAAAGTAATAAGCGTGGCACATCTTGAATCGCTGCGCGAAAAAGCTATTAATTCTTTTCTAAACAAAATATTTAAGCAAAAGAAAAAAAAAATCTCAAATTTAAGTGGGAAATACTAGTGGAATACTTTTCGCTATTTCGAAAAACCCCTTAATTTAGTTTTTCAGTTATATAAAAATTTTACAGAGCAAATAATGCTTTTAATATTCAAATTCCTATACTCATATTAATCTTCTGATTGAGATATAAAAAAGACTACTCTATGGCAGTAAGTGGTAGCGATGTTGTTGAAATGAGTTCATATATGTTTGGTTCATCAGTTTTTGGCGCGATCAAACTTAAACGCTGCATTTTCACCGATTTCTTTAATTCCATTGCATGATTCGTCCAAACAGAGGAAATCTAAGCATAATGAAAATATGTACTTATAATTCAATGAAGTAAAATGCCCAAACAAACAGAGAAAAATAATGAATTAGAGTCCACTACTTTATCTGTAACTTACAGGTAGAATGCGCATCCTATTCTTTCCGATCATCAGTAATCAGAAATTTGAAACAAGCGTTTTTATAGAGGTGAGGCTCTAATTGGATCTGATTTTTGGCCGCTACAAGATTAAAAAGGCGAAAAAAATAAGAAGAAAACAATAAAAACATGATTCATCCGGCAAACAAAATCATGGTATATCAAGTATTCAAATAGATAATGGAAATAAATAAACAAGTGTAGAGGAATGCGAAACATACTTCAAAATATTTCCCTCGACGTCGTAAGCGAGCATTTTGCGGTAAAGGTACCTAAACAACCAACCAATATAATCATGCAGATATGAGGAGAAAATTGGTCGATTTTTTTTAAAAAAAATTGAAAAACTAATTAAAAAAATAACTGCTTGAAATAAATTAGAAAAGATTACTTGTGCAATGTCACAATAAAGATCCTTGAGCTTCTCCAAAGCTTTTAAGGTTATTGAAGTGGCATCCACTTGCAGGCTGAAATAATATGTTGTATTTTTGTCCTGTATGTTAATATGTTAATATGTTTTTGTTTTTTGTTCTTTTGTTTTTGTCCCACATGTTTGAAACAATATTTAACATTTCCAGAAACTGACAGAAGTACTGCACATTTAATTAGTCAGCTTTTTCTAATTCAATTTGCCCCTTTTGAAATTCTTGAAATATCTGTGTGATTCCTCTAAATACTGTACAGCGAACTAATTTCATTTTTCAAATCAAAAGTCGAATTTCAAAACAAATATGTGAAATAAATAAGCGTATCTTCCGATATCATCCATTTACTGCAGAAAAACATAGGAATGACACTTGTTCCATAAAACAATTGTCCAAAATTAAAAAAAATTTTTAATACCGTTCTTCCTACTGCCAAAGCTCTTCAAACATTTGAATAATTTTCTCAGGTAATGATGATGATGAAGTAAGATAATATGATGATAATCTCTATTGAATTTATATCTTTACTGAATAATTATCTATAGCCTCAAAATTCTAGGACTGTCATTTAGAAAGACTTAATATATGTTATGTTTATCGTTTAATATAGTTGAGATATGCAACATATTAGCTTTAATTATTGAAATATTAAGCTAGCGATTACGAAAAGGCTGAAGATTACCTTTTCGAGCTACTCATAATGGATCAGAGTGAATGAGCGATCGTTCCCTTCTTCAAAATTCGATTTCAAATAATTTTTATCTATATGTTGCGTGCTGCAATAAAATCCAAAATACAATAAAATGATAGATGCAAACTTGCATATATCCATTATCTTAAGCCAAATTAATCATAGCATCCCCACATTAATGAATGATAGGCCATGATTATCATGGTTATATGTTCGATCGTTTCAACTGGTAATAGTTAAATTTAAAAAATATCTATACTTCATTCAAGCAAGCAAGACGTCACATTCATCGAAAGTTTGAGAAAGGTAAAAGACGTTTCGTCCCACAATTCATCTAATCATTCGCTTTACCGAATAAAACTACTTTATTACATACTCCAGCTATCCACTGAACGCTCTGAAATTTACATCGTTTGGAATGGAATGCAACATGTTCGTCCATTATCAGTATGCGATACTATTTGGATTGATAATATGATTCACTCATTGATGACATGAGAGGTATATTATGTAAACTTTGTTATCAGTATGGTACTTCAAATCTGTTTAGCTCAATGATGAATGAATGAAATGGTACTTACAAATTTCAAGGCTATTTTGAAGGTCCAATATGTTGTCGATAATCTACGACGATTAATGGAAAAATAAAATTATGTGAATCTATGCAAAGTGAATTCAAAGTTTTTTACGAAGAAACAAAAAAAGAAAAAAAGAAACTTTGAATTCATTTTGTATAGATTCACAAAATTCTTTTGCATCTTATATTTCGATCTTAATCAAAAAGATTTTAAAAAAACTTGGAAGTCGATTTTCAGCTTTTTTAGATTTTAAGTTACATTAACTGACAGAAGGCATACTATAATAAGTATCGATGCAATTTCGGTACTCACCGAACTCACGATTTAAGATTTTCAATATCATATAGTTTATTCCAATTAATTATTTCCTTCATATGTCATTCATTTTACTGTCATTGTTTGCAAGAAGATTTTTTTTCCTAACATTTCTTAATATCACGGTACTTCCTGTGACAACTAATTCAAGTCATATTAGCATGGAAAATACTTATTATGTTGTTGCTGATAGAAGCAAATTCACAGGAATTTTGAAAAATTTTATTAAAAAGAAATAGAAAACAATTGCATTTTAATTTCAAAAAAATTATTTCTAAATAATAATATTATTTCGAATACTATTATTGTTATTAAGTAATCTTCTCATTTGTCTCCTATAGGCACCATAACAGTGTTATCACTAACTATTTTGTCGGATGCATAATAAAACATCATCACGATAGATTTCTGTAATCTTTTGATTAACAGAAATATCTTTTCAAGTCTTATTTACAGAGAATTTCTCTGATGGAATCTTTCCGACATTGACATAATCTTAAAAGCAAAGCAAATATTATTATAAACACATAGCCTCAAGCTTCAAGTCTCGTTTTTTAAAAAACTTGTTCGGCACTTTTCGAATGGAATTATTCGTGAAAGCTGCCTCATATCGTAGATTAAATTTAATAACATCTTGGTACTTATTTGAAGTAATTTTTCGCTCCATCAACTTAAAAAAGATTTTATTTTATTAAAGCAAATTTAACATCACTTCCTATTACATTTTTTTATATTTTAAGAAAAAATTTAGTCAAACTTTATTATCCATTTTTATCCTTGCAGCATTTACAGCCCATTAATATCTTTGAACCTTTACTTATTCTTAGCTAATAAGCAGTCATCTAATAAATAAAGCGAAATGTCATTCGTTTTTTCATTCCCAGCACGGATTCATTTTACTCTCGAATAATTTTCAATCTTAGTCGGACAAATAATTCTTTAGAGTAAACTTTCCGCAACAAATTTTGTTTTGTAAGTTTTCTAGTGAGTTTTAGAAGAAACAAATTCCAGTTTAAAGCGGATGAGGAATCGAATATCTTAATTATACCAATGATACATTTTATTTCTAATTTATGTAAAATATTGGCCTTTTGAAACAATATTTCATCTTTCTTTCAAGTCTATATTCCAACAGAATTTTAAACAATTACAAAAATTTATTCAATGACAATTTATTGAAGAATACATTTGTTCAATTGCAAATGTCCTTAATGACAAGTTGCTTTTTGTTTGATTGCAAGGCCTTACTCACTAAGAGCTTTTTGAAGGAATTCTTTATCTTATCGTGGATTGTCTCCATAGCAAATAACATTTTTCTTCTTATGGTTATTTCTTCCAATATCATCCATTAAATGGCTTATAATGCATGAAATGCCATTAAATACCTTTGTTATTAAATGACCTCTCAAAGCAATATCTCATCTCCTTGTTTTTGCTTGAATGACATATCGTGTTATTTCACATAATTTTCAAAATGCTCACAGCAGAATTCAAATTACAATTTTACAGTTTTGCATTAAATATGTTTGTAAATAAAACATTTTAGCATTTTTTTTCATAGGAAATTAATAATAAAGGAATGAAGTTAATGATATAGCTATAAAACTCAATAATTATAAAAACATATTTATATGTTAATTAAAATCTCTTTGTTTATACTACTTTTTGATTGTGGCAAGAAACAAGTCATTTATGTTAAACTGTATTCATTTCTGGGTTTTTTTTTTGTTTGGAATTAAAAAGATCAAATTTTTAGCATGATTTTTTGTTAGCTATTCTGTATCGAAAAGTAAGTGTATTTCAAATATGATATTATTACTGTTTAAATTTCTCACAACTAAACTTATAATTTCTCCGTTTTACATCCTAAATTTCATATTTATTTTAAATCAAAATCTGACGAATTTTCAGATTAATTTTTTAAATGCATGAATCAAATTGTGCTTTACGAAAAAATTTTAAGGATAAGAATATCGCAAGAAATGAGAAATTTAATACTAAACTTTTGCTGAGGTTCAATTCACTTTTCTACCTTTTAACACCACCCAAGAGTATTAATTGTAATTTAATTGGTTGGCGATTTTATCATTTTTAATTATTCCATTTGATATAAAAGTCAAAACAAAGGTAAAAAATATTAATTAAGTTAATTTAAAGATATCAAATATTTATAGAGATTCAAGGAAATAATTTTACAACAGCGTGATTAAATCCGCAAATTAATTATATCATTTAGTTTTTGCAATAAGGTAAATCTTTGGAGAACAGGAAATTTAAAGAACTCTCAGAAAAATAGGCTCTTCTTTTCGATCATTTTCGGTCATGCAATCAACCTCGAAAAACTTATACACTCAGTGATTTCTGGAACATATTTTCAGCGGAATAAATCAGAAGAGTGAAATTTTTCCTTGTAAAACTTCTTTTCAATAGAAATGAACCTGAAAATGAAATTGGGAATGAAGTTTTCTGAGTCCATTAATAAAAGAGGGACGGGTTAACATTTTTCTTATTATTTGAAAAAAAATGACTATTTATCTAAAGAATCAAATAAAGTAAATTCAAAAATTGAATCAAATGGTTTAGAAAAAGGCTATATTGATAACAAAATTTAAAAATATTGATAAATAAAATATTTAAAAATATTGATAGCAAAGCATTCAATGAATTTTTACTTTATGAGTTTTGTTTCTGCTGTAATTGCATCTTTAGCAAAATCGTCCTATATTGGATATTTGTGCAAAATACACGCATCATTTCAAAATATTTTAATATCATTTAACTCCATTTAATCTATTTGAAATTCGGAATCTATGCAAAAATTCAAAATTGAACATCATAATTTCGATTTGCTATTCCCAATAGATGAATCGCAGCGTAAAAGTATAAAAGAGCAGCAAGATATTTTGTCAGTTGCTTCGTTTAATACTCAATAAATCAAAATCATTAATATTTTAAACAAATTTGATTTGATTTAATTTTACATATTGGTGTCAATTTAATTTCTGTGATGTATGTCTGAATCGAAGGAAGAAAGAAAAAAGCAAGAATTACTAAATAATACAAAAGAGTTACAATAGAACAATATCAAATATTAATTAATCAGTGCCATGCGATACTTACTCAAGCAGCGGGCGATGTTCCAATTATTCATCATTGTGATGGAATATTTGAATAATTGGATACATTGAAACATACATAATTAAATTCGAGACTTTATTTGCAATACTTAAATAAGCAAATGAGATAAAAATATGGTTGAAGTATGGTAAAAATGAAGATCAAAGATAATAATATTTGTGAATAAATAGAAATGTTTCAACTGAATTCTGTTTTAAACAGTGATCTTGAATGTTGAATTGAGCATTTGTTAATAAAGAAAATTTCTTTTATCCTTCGGCGCGAACTAAATTCCTTTGTTTATTTTATACCAATCCAAAATAATTTTTTTAGAAGATAATATGAGGAAGAATAGAGAAGGATGATGTAAAAGGACCAGAAAGTTCGAATGATTATGAAATTTGAAACCATCTCTGATCGGAAAAAAATTTACTAAAAATAGTGACAATTAAAGCTAAATTTCTCTTAAGCTATTTTACATAGCGATTTTTTATGATAATAATAATCAGTTTTATTTTATAAAATGCTATAGCTTGATAATCGGAAACAATTTCATTGCCTCTTTAGTCTTTTCAGAAATTTTATTATACAAATGTTTTTTTTTTTTTTGAAATTTTGGAAATTTTCATGGTTGCGTTATTGTTTAGTTGTCAGCAGATGTCATCAGAAGACTTTGAAAATGAAAAAGAATGAAAAATTGCGATAATGATGAAAAGAAAAAAGATGAAAGAATCTTTCTTGTCAAGCTCTTATTTAGAGTACATTTCAATTCATAACACTACTTAGCTTCTTCGCAAAATTATCTTATGCTACGATTTTTATTCTTTGCGTCCTGAGATTTATAAATATAATGTATATAATTTCAAACATTTTTACTCTTGCAGCTATTGCAAATTCTTTGCTAATAAGGCTGAAGTTTTTATTGATAAAAAAATTTTGTCAGTAGAAACTTCAACATTTTAACAAAAATCAGTTTATTAGTACTAAAATTCTTCTGTCATCGTATTGATTATCATTAGCTTTGGAGCTTGTCAAAAATTTAGATCTTTTCCATTAACTTCTATTTTCTAATTATTCAGCATCTTTGAAAGATTCAGATGACCATTACTGCTAATTTTCAACAATTTAGATCAATACCTAAGTTTTATTTGTTATACAATGAACATTGCATTTATTTTCATCAGTTCCTGAAATTAAATCGCAATAAATTTGATGCTTCGTTAACAGAAACTAGAATCTTTCAATGAAGTTGATGAATTATGATAGCTATTATGGTAACTGGTAACTATACAGTTTGATTTTTTGAAAAAAGATAATAACCTAATCGATCGATTAGATATATCTGTTTTTCTATTTTGAAAATAGTATTTATTCAATCATTGCATTAAATTGCAATTAATACATTTGAATCGTATTCGAAATAAGGAATTAGAGCTACTTCGCTGGAAATTAATAAGATTAAGAAACAGGAAAAATGTATTCATTTTTTACAATTTATCCAATGACTATAAAAAACCTTAGAAATTATCAGTATATTTCGTAAGTAACAAAAATAATAACAAAAACAACATTTTTTTTTTTTTGAGCAGAAATGAAATCTAATTCGCATAAGCAAATTTTAAGTCTATCTATTTCACATTTAAAAATTTTTAATTCTGAGTTGACTCATCAAAAAGCTATTGATAATACCGATAGGATGAAATCAATTAACTAATTTAAGTAACGGTAAATAACAACTTAAGTTACGGAAACTTCAAATAAAGCCTGTGCGATTAAAGCCTCGTAATGAACGTGGTGAAATTTATCTGATACGCTGCTTTTGTTAACTGATTAATCGTTATTTTGATAAAATGTCTTTCAGCGATATTCAAAAATAATTTTTTTTCCAGGATATATTGAAAGATGGATTTTGTTTTGAAGATATTTGTCATATTCATGTTACTTTTTTTCAATGCCATTTCTTGTCAAGAGGTCATCCATTTTAGAACTATCATTAATCAATGATTTTTTTTTTTAATTTTTTATTTGAGACATTCCATGATATCCAGAAGTTTAAGAAAGTTAAAAAAAAAAAAAAAAGAGAAAATTTGGAAAAAAACAAACATTGATAACTGCAAGTCATTTATGAAAGACGAGTGGAGTACAAGATAGTTCAAAAATCACTCGACGATGCTTTTTTTACTTTCAGCTCTATCAATCTTCTGAAACATTACAATAATTTTTCAAAAGTTTAAAAATTTTGACGCCGATTAAATTATAACGAATAGCACTTTCGTTTCTTCCTAAAAAATTAATATTTATGAATTCACTAATTTTTTCAAATTTCTTGTATCTAAATTTTGTTTTCAAAATTTCTCACAGATGGTAGATGAAACTTTGGACAAACATGATTCAACAGCATTTGCGAAACGAGCCAAATTTGCATTTGCAAAACGATATCCGTCGAGATTTGCTTTTACTAAACAATACGATGATGAAGTGAGTTGCTTTTATAAAATATTTTCAATAATCATTTCTCGCTTATCTATTTTCTTAATTACTGTTTAAAAAATCTAATAATAATTCTCATAGTTTTATTTTTCAGACATTTCAGTCTTGAATAATCATTTCTCGCTTCCTATCTATTTTTTCAAAACCTTTCAACACTAATAGTAAACAAGCACAAGTTGTGATAATTTTTAATTAGTACTTGTGAGTACTTACTGAACTGTATTTCTTAGGTAACTGGATGATAATTTGACAGAAATAACTTTCATAGAGAAATCAAACATACTCTGACAACTTCTCATCAATTATTAGCTATCAGCTATTTTTGGACAATAAGATAAGTTTGAGAAGAATCATTGGACTATGATAATAATCTCCAAACGAGAGCTCTCACACCAAATTTTGATGAGAAATTGAGCATAAGAGATAATTTCTTCATTGGTATATATTTATCGGAATTATCACCATTTTGCCCGTCTATTATTTTCAATTATAGGCTTCAAAAAAAAATACTTAAAATATTGAATAATAAAAAGAGTTGATTACTAATCAGAATAAAGCGCATTTTTTGCAGGATTTGTACAATTACATGAAGAAAGCAATGCATTTCGACTATCCCACACGCTTCATGCGTAATTTTGCATTTGCAAAACGTGATCCTTACTTATCATTTGCGTAAAAATTCAATTCCAAATCTGGCTATTTATTCCATCATTTTGCATTAATAGTGACAATGAATGTGTCGTGATTGTTTTCCATGCTGAAATAATAAGTTGATAAAGTTTTGACGTCTGTACTACTCCCTGTCTTTTCTTCATATGTATCTTATGATGTTTCTTACCACTGAAGCTTTCTTTTTTCTCAGAAAATCTTCCAGAATTTGTTAAAAGTGCAGGCGAAGTTTTCAATTCGATGACAAAGAAAAACTTATGCAAATGGGGAAACCAAACTTCTTCTATGTTGTGGAAATATTTTCTCTAATTATTTCGGGTAGGAACCATGTAAAATTTTAAAGCGTTTTAAATTTTACCAAAAAATTTGAAATTTCCAGAAGTTGGAAAAACTGTAGAGGCTTCTTACTTTAAGTTTTTTCATCTATTTTTAAAACAAAAAGCAAGACAAATTTTACATGAATTACGGTATGAAACACCAATTATTATTGATGAACATTACAAAATAAACTCAAATATTCAGATTATGTAAGTTGATGAAAAATTTGATTATTATAATTGTTGAATAGTAATATTGTATTTATAGAATATTAGCAACAAACAACAAACGGAATTACATTCATTTAAATTTTGGACGCGAAATTTCCTTAAGTTTACAAATTATGATAACCATAATTTCACAAAAGATATTAATATAGTTACACTCTAGAAAAAAAAAGCGGAAAGTTTCATTAATTATCGAGAAATTTAAAGTTATGCTTTTTTCATTATTAGATTTTTCAAAATTAGAACATTCCAATTTGATGGTAACTTGTTTTTCAAGTTAGAATTGAATATATTTACTAAAATTAAGAAAGCATTAATTTCAATAATAAAAACTGCAAAAAAATTGTTATACTTTATTATTTAAGTCTAAGTTCAAGAATCAAAGTCCGTAAACACTAAAAAATTGAAGGAAAAAAAATCGGAATGAAGACTGAAGAATCGGCATAAATCGTTTTTAAAAAATGTACAATTTCTGATGAAACTATCATCTCTATTATCCTAACTTTGAAATTATCATCAAACTTTGATAATTTCAAAAACACTCCAGTATATAATCAAAAAATTAGGATAACAGAAAAAGCAGTTTATCATCAAACTTCTTTTATTACTTCTTTGATTTACACCCAAATGTTTCTGAAATTATTGCTGGTTTTCTGCTATTATTATGTGGGACATCGCCTGTCACTATTACACATACTTTCGTGTATTTAATCATCTCTCAGCAAAATAAATACTCTGACAACTATTATAAAGCTAATTATCAATAAAAACACAGTGAGTGATTAATTAGAAGAGTCACTCGTTGGTCGCTCATTATCGGATGTTTTTTTTTGCGAATTGCGTGAAAGCATTGCTATCATCGAGAACTTTTTGATTTTGATTGAACAATTCCCTCCCCGTCGTATATCCATCTGCTTACAGATTCATTTTCAATCGTTGCAATGTATTATCAAGAAGCATTCTTCATTTTTCCACTATCTAAAAACCATTGTGATAAATCAGCAATAAGATATTCAATTCAACCACTTTTACAATGATTATTCGTGAAATCGAGAACTATCAGGTATTATCTCAGATAAATTTGATGTAAATATTCGTCCCTGATAAATTTTTTTGCGCTTTTTTCTTTTTTTTTCTTTCACGTCAAACTCCATTCTCGAATATTCTTATTTGGACAATGAAATTTAGTAAATGTGATTCGTATCATTTCGTTTTATGGTCCTGTAAAAAGTAACGTAATTTTTTTTTGTCAGAATAACAGTAAGAAAAATTCCATCAATTGTAGTGCATAATGTTGATAGAACAAGTAAGCAGGAGATCAGGATCTAAAATTATGAAAGTATTTGATGAGTGAGCGATTCTGTGGATATTGAAAAGTTGATTCGAAAGTTGCTTCTGTTCTTTGATGAAATAAGACAGAGACAAATACCGGGAGAAGATGAAGGTGATGATGGAGGGAGAGCTATTCTGGAAGACCGGTTTTATCAGCAGTAGTTCGATAATTTCAGCTGTAAAAAGTCTGTTTTTGATGTTCAAAGCTTCTAAAAGACATTTAGCTTTCTGGTATGTTTCGTTAAGTAATTCGCTTACTCAGAATGTACTTTAATAGCCTAAGGCAGAATATTTTAAAGCGAAGAATTAAGAAGTCTGATAATATGATTATACAGTCGATTTTCTAGGTATCACTTCGGTATGCATTCAATGTTTGCCACTAATGATAATTTTACAACACCGACAGTATGTGATACTATTACTGCTGATTTCAATAATCCATGTGATTTTGAATTTAGTCGCAAATTTGAGAAATGGCTTCAGGTTTGCTCTTTTATCAATTTTATATTTATCCGAATAGATGATTAATTGCAACAGTAATCATTTCAGCCATTGACAGTTGAAAATTAATGATAAATTCATTATGTTATCAGAAAAAAAAGTAGCATTCAAAATAATCAAAAGTTATTCTTGTAGTCCATAGAAGAGAATAAGCATACCAGTGATGATCAAATACTATGGAAATGGTGCGATCAGATCGAAAATTCGCATTGTTTGCCTGTTCTCGATGGTGACAATGAGCAGCAATTAACAAGCTTAATTTTAACCTTTCTTTTATCTTTACTTTACCTTTCTCTTATTGTTTTGTCAAATAATGTTTTTTCTGAAAATGAGCAAAATATTTTCAATCTAAATTATAGAAATGTTAGGAAAGATATTCCGAATAACAGAAAAAGCTGATAATTTGCCCCATGCAGCATCTTTATAAAAAATCTAAATTTTGTTCTGAAATTTAGTTTCAAGAAATTTACCTTCAGTAGATTTCAGGTGATTTAATTTTATCATATTCAGAATGATGCAAATATTTAGCACGTACGGGTAAGAATCAACTTGGTGGTATTTATGCTAACGGTCGTCCATTACCTGTACATCTTCGGGAACGTATTATCCAAATGGCTGCTTCGGGAATTAAACCTTGTCAGATATCACGCCAATTACAAGTATCACATGGTTGTGTCTCAAAAATCCTCTCCAGGTCAAAAATTTCTATTTCGTTTATTTTACAAATACACGATTCACTAATTAAATTCCATTAAATCCATCTCCCGCGAGATGCAATTCAATTTTTTTGTTTTGATTAATTTCTTTTAATGAATTATTAAATTACAACTTGGCCATTTTCTACAGGTATCGCGATACGGGTTCAATTCGACCCGGTAAAATTGGTGGTTCAAAACCGAAGAAATCACTTCCACAGGTGTGATTCTTATTATTTTAAGAATTCGAATTTAAACTAATTGGAAATTTCACATTCTTACTTCTGAATTAATGACTGTGCAAGTGGTTATGCATAAATTCTTACTATATAGAAGGAATCTTTAATTTTCTGTAGTAAATATTATATGGATGTTTTGCGCTTGATTTGATAATTCCGCAAAAATAATCGATCATATCATTGCAAATATTTTTAACTATTAAAAATCTCACATTTCTGTAAAATGTTAATTTGATATTTCCGATAAATGAAACTGATAGGTTAATACTTCAAAAATATTTCGGTAATGTTAGAAATTAATTAAATCAAAAAAGGTCGTGACAGCAATTGCGATTTACAAGCATTGTCAACCATCGATGTATTCATGGGAGATTCGCAGTCGACTTATCAGTGATGGCGTTTGCAGTGCATGCAATGTTCCGAGTATTTCATCTATTAGCAGGCAAGTAGCGATCGCAATCATCACTTTTTTAATCTACAGAAAAAGAGTGAAAAAGTTCAATAATGAATAGAAAATATTGATTTATCAAACGAAACGTAAAATTTGGAATTAAAAAGTGCTCTATTTTTAACTGAATCTAAAGAATATGTTTTAAAACTTTTGAAATCATAAAGTTTTTAAGTGAAAACTTTATTTAGTAATAAAACTTCTAAAGAGAACAGTTTCAGAATAATCAGGACAAAACTTGGTATCAAGAAACGAACTAATTCAACCGATACTGCAGCATTAGCAATCACCGATATGAATATTCATTATCAGGCACCAATAATGGATACACGAATATTCGGAAGACAGAGTCAAAAGGAAAGAGAAAAGAATATTATGCATGAGAATTTCGGATATAACATACAATCTGATAATAATGGTAATTTATCGTTTATGAATCTTACACCGACTCCTCGATAAATTCAAATTCCATCATTTAATAGATTTAATTGTTTAAAAATAGGAATTAACAAGTTTTTTCGCCTAAATAGCATCTAAAATTATTCGTTGTAATTGCTATCGGCACTTTCAATTGGTGAAAAAAACATGAAAACTAATTTTCGATTCCTGTTTTAATATTGTATGTTTCTGAAGATTGCAAAACTTCTCCTAATTATTCTTAACTATCTCACTTTCTGTTAGCATGGCAACAAGTCAATCACATTTATTGGCAAAAATTTTGATTTAACCAATTTTCGTAGAAAAAATTAAAAATGCAGTTTTACTGTAAGGGAAAAATCGTTCAAGATCCATCTAAAATTTTGAAATATTAGTTGCAATAGTCAATCTTTCATGATTCCCGAAAATTAATAAATTAGTTAGTGAATTATCCAAATTAAATTGAACCTATAATTTCAATAATATAGTTTATTTCGCAGCTGATTAAAAAGATCAGACTGTTTCGTCTGGATATCAATCGATAACATATGTACACATTTATTATGTGCTTATCATCTTTTCACTGAAATTGACACTGGCAACAGTGTGAATTTTGTGCATTGATATTTAAATTTATTGAATTTCACTATTTTATTTTTTTGTAAAATTTGATAGCTAATAATACATATATAATTTTCCATCCATTATTATAGCACGAATAATTTTCTTCTTTCATTGTTCTCAGATAATTGTTTGTTGAAGCTTTATTAATTAGGTAATTATTTTTTTCTATTTGTTTAAAAAAAGAGAAAAAGGACTTCAAATCATAAGACATCGAGAAAGGAGCAAATTTCTTTTTATTATATAATATATATATATATATATATCGTGAAGTACTTTTTTGAATTTCAAAGATGCAACTAATTTAAACAATTTTCAATAAACAAAGTGTTATTGTCAATTTAATGACTCAATTAATTAATTTGATTTTTTACAATGCCATGAAATAATAGAATTTTACCATTCATCTATCACCGATCGCTTGCATCATATCAATTTCTTCTCCTTTTTCATGTTTGTAAAATATTTTGTAAAAACATAAATCAGTTTGTTCCAAAGTAAAATGATTATAGGACATTTGTTCTTCATTTGAAACAAATTCTCGAGATTTACTCATTATTGGATTTCTTTATTCTCGAGATTTACTGATTATTTTTCCTTTCTTCCAATTCGACAGACATCGGAGAATCCATTAATGAATTTCCATGATGATTGCTATCTTCTGGTTTATTATCTTTCAGCATTTTTTGAATATGTCTATTGAACGAGCAAAGAAGAAGATCGAAATGATCTGAGCTAATTGGTTTTAGATAATTAGAAGAGAAAGAGATGGGTAAACATTCTTTAAACTGGATGGAAAAATAGGGCTTATCAGCAGATCATAATTTCAACGATAGCTATTTGTATCTTAGTAAATATTATAATATTAATAATTAGGGATGGAATTAGTGAGAACAGAGAATAGAGTAGCAGGAAATGAAATACAAATGAACTCAACAAATAGATATACAAATTAAATCTGAAATTTACGCAATATTTTTAATATAAAAGAAACTAGTTTTAGATGTAATTGATTAGTTCAATCAAGTTTTTCAAATTGCTTCATATTTTTTTCAAGAAGCAGCGATCTACGTACAAACAAAAATCCAACGAAATAAGATGAATTTTTAGAAAGACTTGCTAAAAATATTTCAGATATTGAAAATTATTCAATAAATCGGAAAAGCCACTAGCAGAAATTTTAGTATTTTTGCTTTTTATGAAGAAAATAGTTTTCAAATCCTGAAAAACACAACATCTGCTAATTTTCTCTAAGTACTCAAAACAAACTATTGATTTTCTTAAAATTTGATATAGGTAATTGATAAAAATAAAAGAGAAAAGAAAAAATCAACGAAATGGCGATCCTGGATATTTCGTATTGACGACTAGAACTGTTACCATTATCGCTTATTTTAACTTTTTCATGCGTTTTCTCTAAAAAATTCAAATATTAAGAAAAAAAATAAAAATGAATTTTTTGAAAATTTTGGACTTAAGTTGCGATAAAAAATAGTTGTTGCATATTCTGCAAAATGTTTTTATACCCTTGATTTGATCGTCGAATTTGCTAAAGTTGGCTGCAGAAAATTTTTCTGGGTCAATAACATGCTGAAGTTCTATGCTGGGAAGTAAATTATATACCACTTTATCGATGAATTCGGCGTTTATTTCATTTTCGTTATCTAAAAAAGTGTTAATTAAAATAAATGTTAAATAAACCACGTGGTAAGAGATGAAGTTTTAAAATAACAATAAGAAATTCAATTCAGTTAAGGAAATTCTTATCATTGTAAAAATTAAATTTCCAATTATTTTTATGTATTCTTTGAGCTGCATGTTAAACTTTATTTTCTCATCATATCTTGAATTTCTTGCAATTGCAAATAGAAATTACTCGAATTTATGAATTACTGAGATATCCAACAATGAATCATGAATCATGCTGAAGCAAACATAGCGACATCTTGAAATTATCACGACGATTTTATATGATTTTTAGGTGCATCAAATTATCTGAATTCAATAGATCGCTTGTTATATCGGAGTTCGCTTTCTTTTCTTAGAAAATTAAATGCAAATTTATCATCAACAGTTATAAAGTTTCAGTTTTCTGTGCGCTTCGTCACACTAGGAAAATAATTTGATTGCATTCATTTAAATTGTCGCTATTAATCAAGAAAAAATGTCAAAGACTAAACATACTGCCATAATGTCCACTTTTATCACTGCTCGGTTTAATGCTTTCCGTCGAATAAGAAGTAATCATTGAATGGGATGTTGTCATCTTGGTTATAACTGATGGCATATCACGGATGCGTTCATTTTCTGTCGTCATTTCATCGCTGTAATTAAAACTATTTTCTGCAACGTTGGAGTTTATTTTTGAATTATGTTCAGCAATATAAATAAATATGACTCAAAAAAAGATTTGTCACGGCCTGGTTGAAAAGCCAAGAATTAGATACATTGACTGCAAATTTTTTGAACAATTTATCGACAAAATATTTGTGAAAAACATGAATAACGATTTGTAAACAAAAACAAATTCATGAAATGAAATGGTAATTCAGCATAGAAATAATTGATGAATATAAAAGATCGAGCATGGAATTTCGTATAAATTTCAAAAACGAGAAGCTCACTTGTTAATACCTTTTTGCGCCTTCCATAGATTCTGCCTTGAGTGGTAATTTCGTGCTTTCAAAATTATCTTCTTTCAAAGTGGCATTACATTGAATTGAATTGAAAAATTGATCATCTGAAATGCAAATAATTTTTAGAGAGTTTCACTTCTTTTTGAAATAGGATTTAAATTCAAATTTTGATTCTAGACTAAAGGTGATGGATTAATTATTGTTAGTGGAAGAATAGTACTACAGATCCTAATGTCAGAATACTGAGAGCATTCAACAATTCCCAAAAGTATAGTATCTAAAATTTGAGACTAATTGATTTAAGCATTCTTCATTATATCTACAAAAGCTATCTAAGTACCATTTCCCGAAGCAAAATATTATAACATATTTTATGCACATGTGACAACTTTCGGATATTATCAAAATAAATATTCACGGATGCTTCAATCAGATGTGACAATCAGGCAATTGACACCATCTGATAGCTTAATAACTATGTGATTCCAAAAAATAGCCATCATTTCTAGCTTCTGCTATGAAATTCATGCGATATCGCATCCGACAAATAATAATAACCTAACCTCCCCTCACCCCGAAAAAAAAAAAATGAAATACGGATGATAATTGCGAAAAATTTCTGATTATGTCAGGAAACAAACCATGCTTTGGCAGAAATTGACAATCTTCGAAAAAAGGCGTGTTGATGAATGTAAACATAGAAAGTGGTGCCTGAGGACTGTTACATCGATCTGAGGTCGTACATCCACAGATCGAATATTGTCTATCTTGATAGCAATACGCATGATCATGGAAAAATGTTCGTGTTTCTGCGTCAACATTTATGCATCCCGATACCAGAGTTTCGTTATAGTGGTTATTGACTACTATAATAGAAAGTTTGACAGATTTCTTTTTTGTTTGCAACAGCAGTTACAAAAATTATGAAAAAATTGAATTGAAAAACAAATTAAAGTAGTTCTAAGCTTCAGATAGGATTCGAAATTAAATTTGAAAGTTGACAAAACTAAGGATTGAACTATTTATTCATAGGAAATCGATTACCAATAAAACAAATTTCTCCGTAGCAGTTTTCTGGACAAGTTCTGAAACCAGAAATGGGTGTATGAGGTAGATAATCGCATTCCGTACATTTAATACAAGTAACTTTTTGCGTCAAAGATATTAACCAAACAATCATTGCCAAATATTCCTTCATATCTGTGAAATAAATGACAAATTATTTCTATAAGCAATTTAATTTCTCATTCTTTTCCGCATTCGTTGTTGTTCAGATTTTGTATTATGTTTTCATTTCAGCAATTTTCATTTTGCGAGTAAAATTATCGGCCATAAATATAATGCTATGAAATTTTCGAACAAATAAATGCAATGCAAATAATTACAGTAATTACAATTTCAAATGTTGAAAATTCCCCATTGCGTGCAAATAAAAAATAAAAAATAAAGAAAAAAGTAGGGAAAAATTGTGGCATCTTTCCCGGTTATGAAATTCTCAAACATATAAAAAGCAATGCAGACTCATAATCGGTGCTGTCTGTAATTTTGAAACGAAACAATTCCTTAGCTTGCGAATTCTTTAAATTATATTGTTAATCATATATTGAATGAAGTGCAATATGCATGAGTTGTGCTGTATTATGAGATATGTGAAAAGTATCTGATCCCATGCAATATTTCGATCCACAAGCAAATATTCCACTGACTGTTAACTTCAGCTACTAATATTACCGCTTTTCGTGCAGGTATTAGATCGATAACGAACAATACATAAGCATGAATTTGAGCCATGTGCAACACAAACAGACCATCGCATCGTAGGTAACTTCATAGAAATCGATCTATTGCTTTTGTTTCAGAATCAAGTTTTATTCACGAAATGGAATTTACGAAAAAAAAAATGATCCTACAACATAAGCCAAAGCAGTGGATCGATTTGTAAGAAGTTACCTACGATGCGGTGGCTTGCTTGTTTTATGAATAGCTGAAATTTATGCTAGTCTTTTGTTCGTTATCGATTTAATACTTTCATGACGGTTGCTAAGAACTTCGTCACTTCATCGCAAGCAGCTAATGAAATTAATTGGCGACCTAAAATTTGGAAACTTGGCAAGTCGCTTGCATATCTTAACTTATCAGAATAAAAATTACAATATCCAAAAAATTATTGAAGTTTTTATTCCAATCCTAGGTATTTATTTTGAATAGTTAATTTATTTAAATTAGGAGTAAATCATTGGCAACTGATCGACAGTAGAGATGAAACTTATTCTGAGCAATAACTTGCTAACATCATCTATTACAGCTTTCCTTACTACGTTATTTGCTGAATAGCACAATTGTTCCCCCGCCAATGAATCAAAATTCGAAATCAATCATTGAGATGAAACTGGATGAATAGATGACTATGGTTTCCTAGATTTAAAGGAGCATTCTGCACATCACATAAGAATAAAGCTTAGAATTTTCCAGAAAAGTAAAATTTTTCCGTAAACAATGATTTTAGAAGTCAAAAAGGATTCATATTTCGACAGTATTTCAACATTTTTACGGAAACTCATCATCATTGCAATAAAAGAATTTTTATTTTGGCAAAAGACTTATTTTTTTTAAATAAACCTTGAGATTCTTACTTTGAGAACTTTTGGAACATTAAACATTAAGAGCAACCTGATAGAATTGTAATACAAAATTCAAGTGGCAGTTTTTACTTCTTCTTTCACTGCATCAAATAGAAAATATAGTTTAAACTCAAATTGATCAAATTTAGAAACTATTAAAGTGCATGAAATGAAGAGATTAAAATTTTATGTAATAATTATAGTTCATAACAATAAAATGTTTTCATCCCAACAAATATTATAATAATAGACTGTTCATCATAATATTTTAGTATAAGAATTCTTTGAATATTACGCTTCAGTGAGTAAGTAATTAAATATATATCGCAAATCTGAATTACAATTTCAAGACGAATTAATTGTAAATCATGGAATTTAGACTTCAGAAATTTAGATTAAAAAAATCTAATTGAAATTAACAATAATAAGCATATATTGGCTGAGGGAGAGGAATGAAAAAAAATCTGCAATTTTTTGCTTATTCGATCCATAATTTTACGCTATCTTCCATTGTCAGTCCCACTAAATTGCTGAATTGATCCAAATTAAAAACTAGTTTTCAAATGATCTCTCTCTCCGACGAAAGATGTGGATCATTACCTCACGTAATTTTAATGTGTTTATGAGAGCTCATTTCGATCATCCCACATAGTGTAAAATGAAAAATCATTGCAGTGTGCTTGACAGATATTTCAATAAATTGATATAATTTGGAAGTATAAAAAAATTTTACAAAATATATAAATATCAAAATATACTACATTTAATTTGGTAACTTTAGTCGGAAATTTGAAACTATTATTTGCCATGCAAAACATCAGGATAAAATGCCAAATATTTCACGGATTTGGCTTCACGTTTGCACTAAAGCTATCAATAGATTCGCAGATAAAGCCTTCTAATATTGCTTTCCGTGAAGCGAACGATGAACTATCATTATTTTTCGTGAAAAAGTTTCGAAAGTGTTCTTGTCCTGAAATAACAAACATTAAATAAGCTATTAATAAATTGTCTGAAATTGTCTGAAAAGTATTAGGAAAGAGTAAACATTGTAACAAATGTATTCATTAATCATTAATCATCATAGTTAATTGCGTTGTTTAATTATTATATTATTGCACTGCTAATGCTATTGTGTAATTCTATATTGCAGAAAGACAACTTGCCTTGCATTTCAGGCGTTACTGGACAAAGCAATATGAAACCAACTCTTAAATCTTTCTCCACTTGCAATACGGCACACTTATTATTCTGGCAATTCAAATATAGAATCAGTTTTAAAATTCGAGAAATTTCAGTGAAAATTTGGAAAAACTCAGATATTTATAAGTCAATTTTGGTTTGTAAACCTAACAAATTATTTGTAAATTTTACTTTTGTTAAGAGATAACGTGGAGCTGAAAAGATTGAAACTAATCGTCGTTTACAAAAAAAACCATAACCATTCATTATCACCTAAAAAAATTTCAACTTTTTTCACAGTTAAAAATATGTCTAATTAATTTTTGATTTCAATTTCTCAATTTTTAAACAATAATGAAAATAAAAAATTAATTTATATAACTTTAAATATTGAGCTTAAAATTTTCTAGAAACAAAAAAGATAAATATGGAAGTTTACTGAATCAATGTAGCAATAATTATAAATAAACCGATGAATACCTGATGTGCCCGAACGATCAGTTCGATATTCAACTGTTCGCAGCAAGCAATTACAGTATCCTCACCAAAAAAATAACCGGCACCACGAAGTGAGTTTTTGATGAAACCTTTCAAATCGAGCATAGGATCGGACCATAAAAGGCTGCATGCCAACGGTGATGTCATTGGATAAAGTATTGGACGTTTGATCTGAAATTTCCGGAGAAAGCGAACCCGAATATATGATTCATTGATTGATTATTGCTTTTAATAAAATAACACTTACTCAACATGAGAACTGAAAACACAAAAAGATAACATGAATTGAAGAAATAAATAAACCAATCAATTAGCAGAATATCTGCGAAAATATATAATCAAATTAAATTAGATGAAATTCTATTAACCTTTCTAATATCGTCTAAAGATTTCAATTCCGGTCCGATACCGCCATGAACGCAAAGTATTTTATTCTTAATTAAAGCTGCAAATGGTAAGCAAGCAAAAAGTTCATTAAATGCATTCCATAGTGTAATTCCTTCATTATTTGTTGGAAATTTTCGTTCAAGCTCGTCTTGAAAGCCATACATTTGATTAATATCTGGACACTCGTGATTCCCGCGTAAAATATTGAACTGGAATCAATTTTAATTTCCTTAATTAAAAAGTTCAGTTTCTTCTTAATATAAATAGCATAAACTTGATTAATCAATCACCATCTTCGGAAACATCAATTTGTGTGCCAAAAGGCAACAAATTGTTTCCAATGAGTTCATGCCGCGATCAACATAATCGCCAAGAAATACAAAACGTCGTTGCACGGCTCCACTTTTCTGACCTGTTCCAAGAACAGAAAAGATTCGGTGTAAATCTTCGTACTGAAACACATTATGCTAATTAAAAAGTTAATTAATTTTTTTTCTCAAATTACATAAAAAATAATTTATTTTGGAAAAAAAAGAAAATTAGAGCTCAGTAAAAACTGGCTATGAATTTTTTGAGAAACTTGCTTATCGTGGACTATTCCTTTTCATAATGTCATTAAAATCTCATTATTGTTGATTTGGGAAAAAGTCTTCTAGATCTCAAATTATACAATCTCTCTCGATCAGCAGCTAAGCAATTTTCAGGACATTTAAAAAAGGATCATTTATATCATCTGAATAAGAAAACAAACAGGATAACATACTTGTCCGTGAATGTCACCGATGACAACACATGGTACCTCAACTTCCAACAGAGTAGGTTCTGTCAAAAACAACTTCTTTGCTTCATTTAAAATAGGTAGCAGCTCGAGCACAGTATAATCGATTGGTAAAAAACACAAAATAATTGGGTTTATTATAATTAAAAATTAGATTTGTTTATAATTAAATAATTAAGTTCATTATAATTATATTTGTTATAATTACAGCATTTGCCTCACATGTCTAAATATCCGAGTTAAGGGATATTCAGTTCGCTTACATTCCATATATGGAAATCATTATGGATTTTAAATTACATTATTTAAGATCTTTTCATGGAATAATTAAACAGGAAACGGGAACTCAATCCTTCCTGCTTACTAAATAGTTTGAATTAATACTCAACCTAGGTTGGATATTATGCAAAAATTAATGAATAAGTCATTATGCAAAATCTCTTTGAATGTAGTAATCCATATAAATAAAAATGTAAATGTTCGCTGTTATAAACCTTAAATCTTCGGAAGTCCTATACGATTGCTTCCAAATTCAAATAAGAGTTCTTTTTTACGGAGACATACTTACTTTTGTTCACGCTCTTGACAGCTAAAAGTAAGTGAAATAGATTGAATTTTTTGATCGCGCCCTGCACCATGTCTTCATGAGCAGACAGAATTTATTGACCATGCCTTCATCACCAGACTAAATTTATTGGTCACACCTACTTCCTGCATTTACATCGCCTATTTCCTGCACTGTTCATTTTTATACAACATTTCAAGCTCTTCACCGATTGCTTTGAAATACAACGTTACATTTGAGTAGGTGCAGTGTTTCTATATAGATAAGGCGCTTTTTCAGACTTTTTCGTTTATTTGTTGCTTTGTGAGGAAAGTAGTTACGTCGCAGAAATGTCGAGGTCTTGATAATAGTATATAATGAAATATTTCATTCAAGCAATTTATAGATTATCTTTCTGACTTCTAATATTAGGTCATGCTTTGGATTGCCTCTTCGTCATAAATCATCCTTGTTCATTTCGACATAACTTTTTAAGTTCTTTACTGATTAATTCGAAGTTTTGATACAATGTGTTTCCAAATGGACACACTTACTTTTTTTTTATCTCTTCATAAGGATAAACATGTTTCCCGCCAAAACACTTCGATTAGCAGATAAACAAAGTAAGATCAATTAATTATAAGGCGACATGCTGGAGATCAGGAGAGGAGGAGGAGGGATTCCGAAATGATTTAAAAGGTTCAGATTTTGGAACAGAATCAATTCAAGTTCGACAACAATTCGATTTAAAAAACAGTTCAGTTCGGAGTTTCTACAGTACACAACGACAGTCTTACAACAACATAGATCGATGCAGCAATAATAGCAAATCGCAGTCAATAAATTCTATTCTTCTCTACAAGCGAGGAAGGAAAGGCATGAAGACGGCAGGCTGAGAGTGACTGAAAGACGCAAACGAGAAAAAAGTTCAGCTCAAATACGACTCCGTGTTCAGCAATGATAGATCACAATCGTCTTGTATCCCAGTGCAGCTGATGGCTGATGATTTTGGTTTGAGCCTGCATGTTGGGGCGGGGGGGAGAGAGAGGGCAGAGGGGCTCAAATTTTAATCATCAGCTGGGGTTGTAGCGGAAAGTAAGGCGCAACGTGTTTATATTAAAAATGCGCATATTCGATTGCAACGTTGTCAAAGCAAATAGTTAAGAACTTTCGGAGATTTAAGATTTTGAACAAACGAACATTAATGTGGACTATCTATACCATCCACGCTCTGCTTGGCAGGGTACAACTAATTTGATAATATATATATATATATTAAAAATTTTGAAATGAATAATTTTGGAACTTATTAGAAGCAAAAGTGATGTGTTTTTTCAGAAAGGCCACATATGCTGGATTAATGGATTTCCTGATCCCATTAACATTTAGCATTCTGCGAAATCTGAATGAATTTACACTGCTCTTCAAATTTTTTTTACTTTAGAACAAGTTTTGAAATATTTTAAAAATTTTTCTACTTAATTAAAATTTAAGGAGGAAAACTAATAATTAATAAAATGACAAAGTTTCATTGAATCTTTTTCATGAATCTAAAAAGAGTTACTGCAATTTTTAGCGCAGTAAATTGACATAGAACCACACTTTCTAAGTTCAAAATGTTTAAATGAATTCAAGTTTCTAAAACAGTTCAAAAATTGAGTTAAATATTTTTGAATTTGAGTTCTGGATTCTGTATCTTTAAAAAGTCTATTTAAAACTAGAGAGTGAAACATGCAAATTTATGTAAGAGATTTATAATTAGGCCCGAAAAGCAATCTTTTTATCAACAAAGCAAAGGATAGTTTTTTCAAAAATATTGTGTCTTCTTTCGCTAAAAGAATCATTTCAGAAATGAGTTTCTAAAACTTTTCTTAACAAGGAATTATAAACCAATCAATCGAAAGTTTTTTAATCGATTTACTGAATCATTTTGATCGACAAAATCTGATTATGTAACACTTCAAGTCACTAAAAATAATTAAAATAATAGGTAATAAGATTAGTGCATGAATCATTCCGAGAACAATTAATAGCAATACCGTCTTCCAGAATACAGCGACAACGTAGGCTTTGACCATAATCATGGGTAAGACACCTGAAAGTTTCTGAACTGCTAATTAGTTCGAAGATTCTTTACCAATCAGAAATAAACACAAGTTTTGATCATTTCAATTTTGGAATGATACATTATTAGAATTGATCAAAAACTATAAAAGATCGCTATTCGGAAATTTTCTAGACAATTATAGTTTTATCACTTACCTAATAGAGTACTGAGTCCCGACTGGATCACAGGCCATCCGACATTTTTGAAGGTGACCAGGAGTCTCGCTCTAGTATCAATATTCAGTTGAATACTACTGCTACTGCTATTGATTGATGGTACTATCGATGAATTTTTGATATTTATATCCGAGCCAACAATGATTGAAATGGGTTGATGACAACGCTCTTCAGATTTCTTATTGTCCTATATATTAACGAACATATTAAAGTTTTAATCAAAAATTTCAAAACAGAAAACTTTTCTATCCACATGTTAAAACATTTCACTACGCTCTTGCGTAATGTCGACGAATCGATCAAAAATCAAAAGTTCCATGAAACTTTATGAAAATGTGATATATAACTTGTAGGAATATCATAATTAATTTGAATTTGAAATGATCAGATTAAAAATTTCAATACCCTTTGTATAAGATAGTGATAGCAGATATGAGCACTATAATCAACAGAGAAGCCAATGCTCATCAGCAAACTTATCAGTGATATCGCATCAAGTCGTACATTCCATAAATGCAAATATGCAAGTGCTCCGAAACAAATTGATAGAATTGAAATAACAACAGCTACTACAGCTGATAAGTCAGCAATGAAGAAATAAACTAAGGCTGACATTAAAATCACTGCAGAAACTGGAATAATTTTTCAATTTAATATTGCAAAATTTGAAATGATTATAATTTCATCCGCATTTGAGTACTAATTATTAATAAAAAGAATATTCTACTCATGCTCATAGTTCTGAATTTGGAAGAAATTGCTATTTTATATCATTCTTCTCAATCCTCTTTTATCAATTATCATTATGTTCAACGTATAATTCCTCATCAATTTCTTCTTCCAAATGAATAAAAAGAATTTTAGAAACATTAAAACTCTTGTATTTATATATTAGTAACTAATTTCAAAAATTAATGGGCTAATACATTTCAAAACGTTTGAAATAATGAATGACAAACATGCAGTTTGGAGAAAATTAATTGCTGCACTGGCCGCTGATTCAGTTGGAACTTTTTCTAATGGATGATGTGAGCTCACATTGAAAAATTGCGCATATTTTGATATTATGGATCGCCTACAATAAATTGATAAAATATTGACAATTTGATGGAAACGAGGAAAATAATGAATTCAGAAATTTCGAAAATTTTTTCATATACTCATTCTAAGAGTTTCTAGAATTTATTTGAATTGTTTATTGGAAGAAAAAAGTTTCCGCCACTTTGATTATTGCTGATACAGGAATGAAAAAGGATTGTTTAGTCTTTTACAATAAAAAGAAAAAACATGAGATCTTATTTAATATGTAGAAAAATTTAAAAAAAAAAAATTTTAATTCTCTCAACATTTGAAACTGGAAAGTTTCCAGTTAAAATAAATCAAGCAACAAATTTTAATAAAATATAATGAAGGAAACCTCTGCTCCATAAGCTTTTGTACATCCAAAAAGTTGTTCAAATTATGATAAGTTATTGACCAAAAGAAACCGGAAATTACTTCCATACCATCCGATCTCTTCCTTAAAACTATGTTTCATTCATTGTGAAATTACAGGAAACTTTTAGCAATTTCAGTTCTTTAGCAATTTATAAATTCATCCATATCAAATTCGAAAATAATTAGATTTCATTTTTTTGTAGTTATTGAGATACATAAATTCGCTAGGATTGACAATCAAAAATATTCTGCGCTTTTCCGGTTAGCGATTAATTGGAATTAAATAATCCTTTAAGTAGCCCACGGTTGAGATAATGCTCATTTCAAGTTGAAATCCAATTTCTCTTGAGAAAGCTGTGTTTAACTATTAAGCATTTGTTGAAGAGCAACTATACATATGAGAATCAGAAGAATAATGAAAATCTTCGCAACTTTCCCGTAATAATATAAATCGAAAACTCGCAGTTTCATAAAATCAACATTTTTGATAAGCAGTTTTATCAGAATATCTTGATTTTAATAAGCCAATTATCTTGGCTTTTGCATTACATATCGCTATGACCTTTTTTAATTAATTACCATTCAAAGCTAATGTAATTATTTCGCAATCAAATTTAACTCACCGAAATTTTAGTGTAATAATAAACTAACTCGGTGGTGATGAACTTTTCATCTATTTCATATTCTCGAAATATTGAGAGTAAATTGTCTTCTTGCCAGAAATTGCTTTCATCATCCGAAAGTGCTATTATCTGTAGAAGTACAATTAATTGCAACATTTATTATAAGTTTCGATAACGAAGGTAATTAAATTAAATAATCCATCCAATTGCTTGGATTATTTTTCGAGAATTTTTCTTTGGACTAGTTCTTTATTCAATAGTTTTTGTTAAAATCGTTTATATTTATTATTAGAAAAAGCAAGAGTGGCAAATGAACATTTTTCATATAATTGAAGTTATGCATGTATTTTTCCACTTGCTTAATTTTCGCCTAATTGACAATAAATCTCAAAAAAAAATTTAATCTCTAAATGAGAACTAAAATAGATATGTGAATTAATTCCTCATATTTACTGTCGAATGAGAGGTTGGAAAATGGGGGACAAAGATCAGAATTAGATATACATCGTGACATTCATATATATTCATGAAAAAAATATTTTAAAATTTCTATTCCACACAAAGTTTAAAAAAAAAAGGCGTGAATCTAATCCTTTGAAAATATTGTTCTAAAAGGCTTGAAAATTTAATTTTTTTCTTTGATTTTATGTTTTAGTAATGCATATCAGTAGAAGAATTATAGAATTAAAATAATAGAATTTTTTTTTAAACCATAATTTATGAATAGTAGAATCAAAATGTGAAATATCTTTTTTTCCACTAACATCAGCAAAATCCCTAGTCCACAAGACAGTTCCATTTGATCCCATACCGAATTCTGGTATCGTTTCCAGTTCTTCAACTAAACGATCGAATTTGTTTCGAATGAAAACATCAGCGAAATTCGGCAGTGGATAAAGACCAAAATTGACGACGAATGCTTCTTTGAGATTAAAACGTTGTAGCTGCCGTGAAATTGCATTCATATTTGAATTTTCCAAATATAAATTTTCCATATTAAAATCTGTGTTCACTTCAGTGCAAAGATATGATATCACCTAAAATCTTACCTTGAATTCATTGGGCAAAATAAGTTTTAAAAAAAGTTCCAAAATCATTTTAAAAGTTCTCAATTTCAGTTTTTTGCTCTTTCTTTGTGTAGTTTTAATGTTCAGTTTTTACGAATATTAAGACAAAAATTTTCCTAAACTGAATTTAAGTGTTCGGGATGAATTTATATTGTCTTTCAATTCTTTTTCTTCATTTCATGGAGTGATATAAAAATTTCACAGAAATTTTAATAATGCAAATATAAAAAATCGATTTTCTTTAACTTACGGTAATGTGAGTGATGAATGCAGCAATAACAACGAATTTTGTAAACGGTAAATGAAGAATATTAATGAATTTCTGCAGGAAATTTTGACTTTTTGTCGATATTTTCTTCAACATTTTCGGTGACAAAGAATCGCCATTAGGCAAATAATATTTTAGAATATCAGCATCGGTAACATATAATTTATGCGAATTTTTCTGTTTACTTTTTGACCACAATCCATCAATTATGTTTCTGGATTTAAAATTCTGCAAAAACCGATATATAATAATATTATCACAAATACTGCAGATTACGAAGCAAAACAGTATCATCTGCAACTTCGAACTTTAATTTTTAAATGCCATGAAACTATGATCATTTCTTTAATTCATAATATAATAGGCTTTTTTAAAGTTTAAATCCATTCCTTAAATTATTTTTATTCCACAATATTTAAACTAAATATATTAAATTAAATTCTCAAAAAAAAGTGTTCTTAAATCTTTCAAAAGTATTCTTATGGAAATTTCTAGATTAATCGATAGTCTGTTCTGAACTATCGCAAATCATATGCAATTAACTTCAACAAGAAAGTTGTTCTCACTAATATCCATAAAAGCAGAAATGAATATTTGGGTTTGGTTAGTAGCACCAACTTCTCAAAATTTTCAAGCCAACAGAAGAGATATGGATAGGTAAACTCTATGCAAAATCTCTAAAAGATTCATTGACGTAAAATCAAAAGCATATTTAGACGTCAAGCGTAGAGTATAATGTCACCTCAAAATAGAACTTCTGAAAGTTTAATTGTTGACACAAAAACATAAGTGTAACCCTACGTTCAGCATGCAAAAAATGTCTTACTTGTCCACAGTAGTTCGTTCTTTTCATATAATTAATTTTTTGTCTTCCTTTATAAGCAACAATGGCAGTAAAAAATGTAATCTGCAAAAAGGTTTTCGTAAAATTTTCGAAAAATGAAATATGACAAATATACAGAATAATTAGAAGTAAAAATTTGCGAAGTGATAATACTTTTATCATCTATTACGACGCAATTGACTCAATGCTTTTCTTTAATTTGATTAGCACTCAAAATACCTGATAAATGAAGTCAATCATAATTGCAACAGAAGTGTAAATACAAAATAATTGCACAACAGGTAAATTTGAAAACAGTCCGACCACAAAACAAAGTATATCAGTAAGCGATGTTACTGTAACGCTAGCACCCGAATGAATCAGCGTTTCACCCATCCGCGTTTCGAGAGTAGAATCTGGGCTAGAAATGTATGAAGTTATAAGTTATTCAAGCACAAAGCTGAATTATAAATTATTCGATCATAGTCATATAAAAATTGACCAATAATCAAATACTACAAATTGTTTCATATTTTTAAATCCTAAATTTTTAAATGCCATTGTATTGGCAGCGTATTTTGATGAAAATTTAGAAGAACTGTGCATAGATATGATAGTTTGTTGTTCAGCCAGGTAAGCAGACAATTTACCTTGAATGCCTCCATGCAGCTAATATGAGAAAAGCATCATCAACGCCGATTGTAATGACAAGAAAAGGTACAACGGTTAAGATATTGGAAAAAGGTAAACCAATACCCCACAAAATGCCAAAAGAAGTAATCAATGCCATTGCTGGTGAAAGTACTGCAAAAATAGCCTGAAATGAAGAAACTTAAGTTCCAGACAAAAATATCTTCAAATGAGCAATTGCTCATCTTAAATCAATATCGAACACTAGAATTATTCGCAAAATATTTAAATATTCTGTATGTAAATTCACATTTTAGTGCGAATACAACATTTTACCTCAATATGTTGGCTATTTTCGAATGGAAAATCGATCAAGGTGATGACCATAAATATAATTAGTATCAAAGCAGTTACGCCAAGAAATGGTATAGCAGTAAGTGCTATTTGACTCTGCTCATCGATTTCACGATCTCTGCTGAACAGAGCATATTTTAGATCCTAAAATTTCCATTTTACACCTTTGAAATCTTCAAAAAATTTCAATATTATGAATTTCCAGTTTTTTAATACAAAACGAAAGTTAAAATTGAAGAATTCTAAATAGCAGAAAGCATATTTATTTATGGGCGAAAAAAAAGGGCATAAATTTTTATACGAATTCCCATATTTTCCATTTCGAATTTTATTTCAGTACTTTATTTTTCATAAAATAATAGTTCCATTTTTCCTGAATTAAAGACTGCAATTTTTTCTTAGAACTCTCAATATTTCTTTACCTTGGATTTATAGGTAGCCAATGTAAGAATTGTTTGCAGTTTTGATTCGAAATTCTTCGCGATTGTTTTACCATGTGGAAGATTTAAATTTACCTGTTCAAAAATCAAAAGTCAATTCTTTCCAAAATCACATGATTTTTATATCATAGGTTTTATGAGTTTAGCATGTAAAAAAGTTCAAATTTAGTTCAAATAATTTCTAGCCATAAAATGCAATATGAAGAGTTTGAAGCCATCAACGATTGTTGCATTTTGTTCAGAATAATGCAAATCACCAACAGAATATCTGAATAAATACAAATGTCAAGACTTGAATTAAAAATTGCTCTTGCAAAAAGTGAACTTCGAAATTCAAAATATATGTAAATGTAAATTTCATTACTGTCTCTAATATTGCACAAAAAATTCCGACATAGCTTCGTATCTTCTGATCTGACAAGAAAAAAGTGAATAAAAGCATTTCAAAATTTTAACTACGAATTTTAAAACTAATTCGAAATGAACAATTTAAATAGATTAACCCCATGAAGATGTATTTCCCGAATATTCGTGCTTTTGGGAATGTGAAAGATAACGATGGCGAAAATTCATTATTAATATTGATTGCTGCCTGAAAACTTGACATAAATATCTGATTTTAGAAGATAGAGTTGTTATAGTAATATAATTTTTTCGGATCATTGAACGTATAGAATCTCTCAAAAGATATTCATGAAATTTTATCTTTGGCATTCAAATCAAAATATATACAAATTAAAATTGTGATATTACAATTTTAAATCTTTGATCTGGCCATTGTTTTAAACTTCTAATTTATTCTCATCGGCAAGAATAAAAGGAATATCATAAATTAGGTAAACAATAAACCTTGATAAAAGTGAGAGCAATATCATTACTATCATTACAATAAACACCACAAATGTTACGATAAGTGAACAAATCAAAGCCATTACTGATAGTTACATTATTGGCAATGAATCGATCCAATTTTAATATCTCATTCGTATTGTTATCATTCATCAGATTACCGCCATCTTTACGATTTACCAAAATTTGCAACTGAAATAGGAAATTAAATTTTAACAATATTTTCTGGCAGAAAAATCAAAAAAACCAAAGATGTAATCAATAACTACTTATTTTAATATTACTTAAGTTATATATCGTTTTAGCGCAAATGGAAGCATGCACTTCTGCAGCCGCAAATTTTCCGCTTTTTGCAGAAGCTTACGCAGTACTTTCGCAATTTTCTTACTCTTAAATTCTGTGAAGACAATTTTTTAAATTTGGATTAATCGATAACTCTCTCACAACTGATAATAATGGAATTATTTCATAAATAACATTTAGATTCATAGAAAAACACGAGAACTTTCTCGCTGCTCTTCATAATCTACGCATTCATGGGATCTTTCGACTCCGTTTGCCTCAGGATCGTTTCAGGATCAAAAATTATGCATTCCTATTTTTCTTGCATTCTTGTAAGGATGATAATCTTATTATATGTTGTTTAATTCTGAATGATTGGTCTTGAAATTTTGATTTTAAAAAGCAGCAAAAAGTTGACATTTCCATTACCAAGAACATTTAATTAATTAATAGAATACAATAATTTCTACTAATTTGATTTTAACTTTTATGCAATTCCGCAAATATAATTCGAAGGAAGTATTAAAATAATTTTAGTTCTTTCATTCCATAGGAGACAGGATATAAAAGAAAAATCAAATTTCATTCAAAAATTTCTGGTTGGTATATATTCTCTTAAACTATTTCTCCTTGACACTTTCAACAATTTTTTCTCCATTATAATCGATTTCCTAAATTTCACTGCCATATCAATAAAGAAAGCAAACAAAAAATATTTCAATAATGCATGAAGTCTTTTACAAATTTCTGTCGTGATTTTTTTTTTTTTCGAAATATCTTGAAAAATTCATTTTCTGCAAAGCGATTGAATTTAAACTTCTCAAATCATCTAGAAACATTCTTCTTTTACTTCAATTAGTTCAGCATGAACGATATGTCATATCTGCTCAGTAGAATTCATAAAATGCTATCAATGATTTTTTTGAAGAAACATTGAAAATGAATTGATTTCAAAAGTAATCATATCTATAATTTCATAAAACTAAAAGATTTCGATAGTCTCACTAGAAAATATCAATGGGCAGCGATAGAAACCACGCAAATCTTTTCTGCGTGATACCAAAAAACTTTTTGAGAAGAAATTCAAAAAAGGTGATTTTTTTTTATTAAGGAGGAATATTTCCACCAAAGACCATATATTTTTTGACTATCAGTAATCAATCAATTATAGAGAATAGTAATGGAAACTCTCATAAATTTTAATTTTCTTTGCTTTGATTTTGCCTGAAAAAAAGGTATGAGATGGTTTTTTATTAAAATGATGTAGAAAGATTTTATTAGACAAAGAATTGCTTGCATAAGAAAAATTATCAATTAATTTCCAGATTAATTTAAGTTTTTTTTAAATTTAATTTGAGCAATTACTCTATAATGATGCACACTGCTAGCATATTCAAAACGTTCCAACGCCTTTTCCTCTACACGAGATAATCCATTTATTGGTGAATAAATGTTCCAGATATCATTATCCATGTGAAAGTAAGGCAATCCAATTGTTGAAAATAATGTTGTGAGAATCGGTAAAACCTAAATTTTAATTACAATCAACATCTTTGCAAAAAGTCTTAGAAATTCAGTAAGTTTGATTAATTTTTGGGACTTTTTTCTCTATCATGAGAAATTTTGATTAAACTGATATTACTTTTTCATTATTTAGTACCGAATCGATAGCATTTTTTAAAGAGAAAAAAAAAGTTTCTGAACATGTGAAGGATTTAAAATAAATTGTTGAGCGTTTCTATTAGTTAAGAGTATCGATTTTTATGATACCAATAAAATTATGCTGAATTAAACAATAAACACGAAACGATAACTTTTACCATAAAAGGTATAGGATGTTTGGCTATATAACGTCCATAACGCTGAAAAATCCTTTCCAAAAATCTCATCTTATTCGAACTGAAAGAAAAAAAATTAAAATTGAAAATTTATCAAAACAAAATTTTATTGAAATTTTATACAAAAAATTTGAAATTGAATTCGGCTCAGTTATAGTATCAAAGAAAATAAATAGTTTTAGACCATAGAATCATCATTATCTCTATAATAAGGATGAAGTACTTCTTATCTGAAAGTTCTGAAAGAAAAAAAAAAAAGGTACATCTCTTCATAATTCTGTTCTTCAGGTTTTAAATCCGAATTTAATTCAATGTATACAAATCACTGATTAAGTTTCACTACTCCAAAAATTAAGCGCATCAAATCAAAAGTAATTCCGCATTAAAAAAGTGATTTTAGTAGCTCTTTTTTTTTTTTTTTTTTTTTATTTTTTCAAATCAGTCAATTTCAGGGAGGATTTTCTCTCAATCATATAACATTGATATGATATTCAACTACTGGGAAACATCCGACTTACTTTAATTAAATATATTTGAACAAATAAAATGAAAACGTTTTACTCAGATGGCACCTGGACGAAATTAGAAATAGATCAATCAAACAGAATTCATTATTAGCGTCCAAAGAGTCAACAACAATTCACACCTCTGAAAAATAAACAAAACATATTTCTGTCTGGTATTACTCCAAAAAAATCAAAGTTATGTCCTTGGAAAAAGTTCGAAAAATGATTGGAAAAGGCAATGAAAAGATAGTAAATAAACTTAAATAATGAAAACATTATACGAGAAATTTAAAAAAAAAGCATTTAAAATATTAGATAGTCATTGTGTAGCAAATACCGTTTACCTTAACTTTTATGGATGGGTAAAGGGAAAGGTATTCAGTAAAAAAGAAGGATTTCCGTTGATACAAGTTTCGAAATTGTTGAACTCATCCTCGCCAATCAAGCAAGTTATTCAATAAAAACACATTAACAATATTGTCATCACTATTTAAATCACAATCTGATCGAAATAACAGATTTTGATTTTGAATTTGCTCAGGATAGAGCGCATATTACAGTAGATGCGATGTAAATTTTAAGACAAGTTTTTTTTTTTTTGCTTTTGTTTTTCTGCTTATTTTTATGATTAATTTAGGTAATTGAGATAAAGATATTCAGTATAAGAGCACTTACATTAGGCTATCACCATTCAAGTTATTTATCAATTTCTTTTTTTGATTTATTATTAGAGTATTATTTACAATATAATGACACGTCAACGACAAGAATGTACGTTGAAGTGTAACATGGAAAAGCAGGTTATGTTAAATAAAAGAAATTGTTAATTATGCTCCAATAAGAAAAGGAATTATTTTTGAGAAATCATAAAACGAAGAAATAAACAACTCGAAAATAAATTTATCGTTTAATTTTTCCTTGCAATTATAAAATTGCAAGGAAAAATTAAATGATAAATTCATGTGTGAAGGTACGTGCGAGTGATAAAGCCTGTTCGAGAGATCTTCTAATATCTATTTAAATATTTTTGAGTTTTTCTGAATTTCATTAAATTCATTAAGTTAAGTTAGATATCAATATCTATTTATTTCGCATGAAAGATTAAAAGAAACAAGTTTTGCTAAAATATCTTTAACAATTATATGTTAAAATCAATGTATCAATTATCATAGAAAATCTATTTTTTGGAAAAAATATTTCTGATCACAAATCTTCCTTCTGATTATTTTGACTTACTAAAGCAATAAAGATTAATTCATTCGATTATCATTAAAAATATTATGATTAAATTATAGAATATTACAAACGAAAACACTTGGTTTCAAATTAAAATTAAAACAAGTCAGAATCAGTCTTTCGGATTATCCCACATTATGTCATTCATCATTGAAATAACAATAATAATGAGATTTGGACAAACTCATAAACATGAAATGACAATGAAGCAATTAACTAATGAATGATATACGAAGGTAAGGGTCATATATCTGCATGGCATTTAAGGCAGTAAAATCTTTAGCAAAATTTAAAAAATTTTTTTATAAACCTAAAATGAGCATTTTATGAAATTTACTTTCGCCAGTAAAGGTCAGATATCTGATGACGTTCCAAACAGTAAAATCTTTAGCAAAATTAACAATGATTTTTTATGTAAACCGAGCATTTCATTTCATATCAAATTTACTTTCAATCTTTCCAACTCAGTAGCTTATCAAAGGGGCAGTTTTGATTACAAAAGTCTATCATTATCATATCTTTTTCTGTGAATAACTGTTTTGCATCCTTCTCTAATTTGGATGACTTTCCATAATTTCTACTTAACCCTCCACTTATTTCAACTAATTTCTTCTATTCAAATTTTTAATTTTGACTGTATCGGCTTTCACATTGCTATTTGCAATTTCAGTTAAGGGAATTATTATTCTACAATTTCGACCTTCATTTCTCAAGTTTTTAAGTTATTCCATCAATCCAGTAAAATATTTTAACAGCCAAGGGCTTGATGGATGAAATTCTATTTTAAAAGAATTTTAACCTAATAACTTTTCATAACTATCATATTAGGCATAGAATTCATATATTTCAGAATTTTTTCAAAACAAACAATGCACTTGAAAATCATTGATGACATTCTAAATTCTAAAGATTCGGAATTGCTGTACAAGGAACACGGAAATTCACGATTCGAGGAATTTCTGTAAAAAGACAGACTAAAGCAAATTATGTAAAAATTGACAAAATAAGATCAGCTGAAATTAGCATAGCCGCCATGTTCGAATATTTGCATTTTTGATTAATAAAAATAAAGAAACTCAATAAAAGAATCTTTGAAAAATAGAAATTTCAAAAAAAAAAACGAAAAACAAAAACAAAGTATTTTTATAACCAAATTTCCAACTGTCAATGAAAAAGTTTCGCTTGAATTTTATTCCCAAATTTTCGAAAATTTGGAAGTTAAATTAAAAGAGACAATAAAAGTAGCTTATTACACGGAGTTCTAATTTCTTCTTTCAGATAATTATGTTTGTGCAAAAAAAACTTGAAATTTCTAGTATTTGCTATAATTTTGAAGAAGCATTCATTGAGGCAAACATGCTTCTTGCAAACAGGGAAAGCCTGATTTTTAACTATGACGTGTTTGAATTTATTTCTTCCGTTCATCATCATTCATTTTAATGAGCAAGTTTGGAAAATGCATGCACAAATATATCTTTCTGCTCTATAATAGAAGTAATATCTTCATAACAGATGTAAAATGCCTTCAGGCGATATTGACGAATTTATTTATTTTTCATGGCATTTCGATTAAACAAAACTATCATGAAACTTCTACTCTTCTACTTGACTATATATATTGCATATAGTTATTTCAGAATATGCAACATAAGAAAGATTACATTGCTAGGAAGATGCGATCGGATTCTGTTCACAAATACTTCTCATATCATTTATCATCAATTTCAACGAATCTGATGATAATGGTAAGTATAAATATAACACATACAATGATAGTAGTTATATCAATACTTTTACCATTGATATTAGAAGTAATAGAAGTAGATGTATGAAATCTGTTGAATTAAAAATGATTGTAGCAATTACGTGCTAAAAGTGCAAGTTATGATCAAGAAATATAAACAAAATGGTATCATAATAAATTAAATGATAATTTTGGTATTTCTCTAAATGAACATTCTCGAAACATTGCTATCTCAAGAAGACATTTTCAATTTTCATACGATCATCCGATCGCGATAAATTATTTAGAATTAAATTATATTATGTTAATTCAAAATATTCGAAGAAAAATATTTAATACTTAGGAAAAGAAATTCCAATATTTCATTGATATCTTTCGTATGCAAAAGATAGAGGTCGTTAATTTCGTCGAAGTTTTCCTTTTGTACTCAGAATGTTCGTATTAAAAAGTATGGCGACATTTGGAGAGAAATTTTATAATAAAAAAAAAAAAAAAAAAGAAAAAAATAATGATTGCTCAGCAATAGTTGTCATCGCTGAATTGCTCGGAGAAAGAAGTGAAATGAGGAGGAATCAATAACTGAATTATATCAAAAAATAGAAAAAAGTTGAAGAAATTTCATAATAGAAATCTTCCCTTTTTAGAAAACTAATGAACTGTCATTGAATTTAAACTATTATTTTAAACTATACAATGGCTATTCCAAAATTATCAATGCAGAAAGTACAAATTTTTTTTTGCTGAAATTAGAATTAGACTATATTTTAAAATCCATAAAAAATTCAAGTTTTATCACTTTTTCGTAAAATAACATCGCCAAAAACTACTATGGATTAAATATTTCTGGAATATTTTGTAAGATATCGATTCAAGTAAGGACTTGTAAATGAAGAGCATTTAACTCACAAATCAATAACTCACAAAGTTCCAAAAAATCCTGAAATATTAAAATGGAAATGTTGTACTGAAAAATTTTGATTCCATTCCAAGCAAATGCAGTGCATTTGAGAATTTACAAATAGGTGAACTTTAAGGAATAATTGCCGATGATCAAATAATTGCAGGCGATTGCTATTTTCAATTTTAAAATGATCAGATACGATATTTCTTGCAAAAAATCAGAAATTAAATATAATGTAAGATGAAAAATGAGTGGAAAAGATAAATAAAAGTATTGAGGGAGTGAAATCACAATTCTCGCGTCCTCTCTAAATTCATGGATTATCGATGGACATTGGCGATTTATAAATTGTATTTTGTCATCCTTCTATTCTTACTATTCCTCTTTTGATTGCAATTTAGTCCGGTCGTACTTGATGATTCTACTAATATGATTTCAAATTTGATGTAATCATAATAATCATTAAAAAAAACTCCAAAATAAAAGCAATAATCATTGGTGGAATGTAATAATTCGATTTTCCACTTAATTTGACACAATTTCATTTCATGATAACATTTTTTGACACTTATGAATTAATTATGATTTAGTTGATAATGAGCATCTCAGCTGATATTACTTATCATTCGATTACTTATCATTCAGTATGAAGAACTTCTGTTTGTTGTTGCAATTGACGATGTTGAAATTTTGAGATCAATCAATGTGTGCAGTGTTGAAGTATTCAGTTAAACGATAAATAGATAACTAGTCATTGGCATTAAGTCACTCTTAAAGAGGGATTTAGATGACTGAAATGTCTATTTTATAAATTTCACATAAGATGTAACATTTAAGGGATCGAATATTTGTAATTTATGCATGAAAACTTCAATGATGCGAAATTTTACGTAGAGTCTGTGAAATTTGAAATTAAAACAAAAAATAAATAAGATATGGGAATTTTATTAGTTCAAAGTTTGAATCGACATCTTCATTATTTTTTTTTTTGTTTTGATTTATCAACGAATTTATAAGGAAGAGATTTTATAAACTTAAACTTGAAAATAATTTTATATCCTAATTTCTTTTCATGCAAACTTTTTTTTAGTTTTTATGTAAGCAGCGAAATGAATGCAAAACAATTTTAGCAAAATAGTGAGAACAAAACATTTTTACATAATTGCTTCATGAATCTAAACTGATAGAATACTTAAATAAATAAAATGAAAAAAAAAAGTTTTATTTATGAAGAAAATCTTATTTTTCTGTCTGATTAAATCTTTGGTATGAAAAGTAAATCTGAACAATGAGTACAGTAAGTACTATTCGTTACTTTTTTTTGAGTACAGTAAGTACTATTCGTTACTTTTTTTCTTTTTTAATGCCAAACAGCAATAATAAACAAGAAGCAATAAGTATAACGCTTTTTATTCATCTTCTTTCTTTGAACATAATTTTTTTAAAGACTGAAAAAGCAATGGGATTTGAAGGCGATTGTCTTATTTGAACAATAAAGAAAATTTTCAACTGGCAGTCTTGAAATTAAGAGTCGAGTTTTGATTTTCCTTATTTCGCTTGAACAGTGCGAATTATTATTATCTAACAGTGTACTTCTTAAATTGAAAAACTAAAATGAATCGATGCAAATAAAAGACAAAATAGGTTCATTTTTCAGCAACCTGAAATAGAGAAACAAAAAGTTTTCATTTCAAAATCATCCTGTTTAACATGAAAATGCTGCTTATTGATTGGTTCATTCGATTCATGATTTCTTTAAAAATATTTTAGAACATCTATGATCGATAAATACATTACACATAATCTATTATAGCAATTTATTTAAATTAATTATTAATAAGAAATGATACAAACTCACTGTTCGATAATCACTCAGTTTTATGACTGTTGAGAGAAAGCAATGTAAGACTGTAATAAAAAACGAGAATGACTGCATTTTCTCATTTTCAAAAAGCGGGATTCATTTCTATTTTCTTCAGACAATCGAAATCTTACATGAAGACAAAACATCCTATTAATTGGGATTTATTTAATAACAAAGATTCCAAATCACTTGACAATCATGAATGGAAGGAAATAAGAGTTACGTGAATGAACCGATCAACCTTAGATGATTCATTGAAACTATAAATGGAAATGCGAAATTGCTACAAGCCAAAAAATAGTAATTGCAGCTCTTTTGCAAATGATTCATCAAACTTATAAAAACTTATAACACACAGTCAGTTTCTCAAAATCAACTTCACTCATATGAAATGTTAATTTTATGCTCAACAGATGGTTTCGATCAGAAATGAAATTTATCCATTCAAATAAAAATGTTATTTTTGAAACAAAATTGCAAATAATTACTTCTTCTGCTTATCTGTCACATTTGTGACGGGTGAAAGTAAGTGAGCTGATTGAAGTTATAGACCATATCTACATTCTGTAATAAAATAGAAAGTCAACCAATTATTAGGGACTACTGGAGAAGGATAAGCCCCGGAAGTCAGGAGTTTAGAGGTTGAGTTTTAGTCATGCAATTCGACGATAGCAAAAGTTCAAATTCAAATTCAAGTTCAGTCATAAGTCCACTTCTACTTTGTGGCAACATGTAAAAATGTTAAAATTAACTAAAAATATGAGTGCCCAGCTGTAAAACGATTGACCAGTTGAGATGTTCTCACACGAATTGCTGCTAAATGTGCCGGCTGATCTGTCTTCAGGACGAATTTCATTACTTCATAACTTCTGCAATTAAGTGACGTCAATAGAAGAACTGATTAAAAAGTATTTCTAAAAAGTATTTCCCAATACTGAGACCAGTTATAAGAATCACGATTGGCTGAATGAACGAGATAATCCTGCTCTAAGAACAAAGGCGTACCACACTGAACCATAGCAATGCATGTATGCAACCCACGGATATAAAAACATACGCATATTCAAATGCAACGTTGTGTCAAATTTTCAAAGCAATCGATGAAAACTTTCAGAGATTTAAAATTTTGAATAAACGAACATTTTTATTCATATAGACTAGCTGGAACCGATCAAGCTTTGCCGTTGCCGGATCCAGCTTGTATGTAGAAGAAATTTGTCATTTACATATAAAGCCGAAATTAGAGATGATGGCACAAAACTGATAGGATATTAGCATTACAGTATTTTCTTATGCTTCAATTCGATTTCAATTTTTTCATTTTTTTTCTTCTTTTTTTTCTTTTTTATTATATGAATGTAAAAAAAAAAAAAAAAAATTTAGGAATCCGGTGAAAAAATTTATTCTGTTCGTACATTCAGATTAATAACATGGTCAAATTGCAAAATTATTATTTCTTTTCAGTGCTTGCAACAAGTGAATGGAGCAATTGATTGATTCCTTCTCAATTTCTTTGATCTGATGAAATCTCGCATCTATTATCGGTTAGTCTTGTTGTTCGAAGATCTTTGCGAAAAATTCTATGGTATATTTTTTATTAGTTATAATTAATATTCTTTGAAAGCTTAATGACAGAATAACAGATTAGGAGACTACAGTTTTGACTTTCATTGTTTTTAGTAAAAATAGACTGCTGAAAGCGACTATGCTGTTATAGGGGCGTATACACTCTATCATTTGAAAGGAAAGGTCAAGGATTATTAGTTAGATCGAACAACTGCGTTTTTGCAATATTTGCTATTTCATTTCCTCCGCTGAGCAACAAGTGTTGAAGGTCGAACGCTGTTTCATTGCTTGCTAAGATACCATGTGGCGCGCGGTAGTGCTAATATTTTTGGTTCAAGCTGTTAAAGCGGAAGAAATAAAGAAGCTTCCTGGAACGGAACATTTAAAAATAAACTTCAAACATTACTCGGGATTTTTCCAAGTTTCGAACATCCATCACTTACATTATTGGTAAGTTCTACGAAATTATTGCCATAAAAATTTAAGAATGATTAGAAAAATTTATTCAATTAAATTTTTTTCTAATACCTTTTACATAGAATCGATTAGATTAGCAATTCTCTTCGAGAAGTTTCACAAGCAGACTTCGAGACATATTAATGTGTGTTATTCAACTCGATAAAAACGATATTTAATTAATTAGCTGAATGGAAGGTAAACTATTCCAGGTTTGTCGAATCACAAAATGATGCGACGAAAGATCCGTTGATTTTTTGGTTCAATGGAGGCCCTGGTTGTTCATCGCTAGATGGCCTTTTAAATGAAATGGGTCCATATCTTATCAGTGAAGATGGAAAGACACTTCACGAGAATCCTTTTGCATGGAATAAAGTTAGTTTCCATAAATTATACGTTTTGTGATGCATTCACAACAAATACTTTTTATGCTATACCGTTAGAATACTAATTCAAAGCATTAAATGACAAACCAATTTTTTTAAAAAGCATCTTTTGCATCGGAAAATTAAAAAATTAGCTCGTGGATTTCATTATGCTAATTCAGCTCATTTCAGAGGGCTTCTGTAGTTTATATGGAATCACCTGCCGGCGTCGGTTATTCATATTCCATTAATGGGAATATTAAAACTAATGATGATCAGGTCAAATTTGAAAACAGTTTCTTGAAAACTTCATTCTATTTTCAAAAATTTAATCCCTAATTAATCAGTGTCATAAGTTCGGATTTATTTCTGCTCCTTACTTTAATCTTACTGATCATTTTTGCAACACTAATTTGAGCCTTCGTATATGTTGCCCAAGTTATAGTAAAATTCTCATTTAAATTCTCTTAATCTTTACCACTTTTTAATTTGCCACATTATTTTGCTCTTAATTATTTACTTATTAATTATCTATTTCCTAAAATACTCACCCTATCCACGAATTTTTCAATTGGTAAAATTCTGTGTCAGACTTTACTATTATCGGAAAAAAATTAAGAATTCATTAAATCAATATATATTTATTATCAGCGTTAGTCAGATTGAGATAACGGAGACTGGCACGAGCTGGAGAAAGATGTGATAAAAAATTTGCACAAAATATTAAAGATCAAATTAGTTTTATTACTTCCTCTCTATTTGTTTTAGATTATTTTATTCTCATTTAACTTCAAAATGGCCTTAATTAGTAATATTGATTAGGGTTGAAATATTTGCTGATTATAATTTGCATTATTCACTTCGTATTTTGGGAGACACGCTTCCGTATTCGGGCACGCTTACGTACGTGACTCGAATAGCCTAATCAAAAACTCAAATAAGTATGCACTTGATTTAAAGCAAAGACATAAAAATATATTTCGTTCTATAGATTGCTTATCGCTTTCTCTTCATACCTGTATAGTATGGTGAAAGTGGAAATAAAGTGCATTTTAAAATGTTTGAATTTTTTCTTTATTTTAATTCTCAGTTAATTTTTTCTTAGACAGCCGAAGAAAATTATGCTGGAATCAAAGAATTTTTCAAAACCTTCCCGCAATACCGAAATCATTCTGTTTATATTATGGGAGAAAGTTACGGCGGCATTTATGTACCAACGTTGACTGTTCTTGTTCTTCGTGGTCGCAAACAATTCCCAATAAATCTCAAGGTTTCTTTTCATCATTAATCTTTTTCTTCATATTTCCTGAAATGTTTCTCCTTTTGTTAGTTTTTGATAAATTAATGTTATTTAACTTTTTTCACTGCTTGATTGATTTAAAATTCAATCATTAATTTAATTTTCAATTCTTTCCATTCTAATACAAATGAGAAATTCACATGTACCGTAATGTACTGAAATATAAAATGAGATTCAGTTTCTCTTATACATTAGAACAAAATTGAATGAATGAAATTGAATAAAAGAATACATAGCTAAGTAAGTAATACGTAATTCGTTGGAAGATACACGTCACCAGAATGAATATATTGAATTATCAATATTATCAAAAAAATTATCAAACTATAGATTGCAAATCAAATTTATTGTTTATTAATTTTCAATAGAAATATCGAAGCGCAAAATTTTAGGGTATTGCAATTGGAAATGGATATGTGAGTGAGGTACTAAATATTGATACAGCAGTACTTTTCGCCTATAATCATGGGCTTGTTGATGAGAAAACGTGGAATACGTTAGAAAAAGAATGCTGTCATGGTTGCATTGATGTATGTGACCTGTCAAGTGTCATCGGAGGCGAATGCATAAATAAGGGGAGTATTTGTTGTTTTTTAGGAAATATTTTCGAAATGTTGCTTTAAATTATGATTTTTCGAATTTTTACTATCTCAAAATGGCATTAAATAGATTTCTGGAAGATGAAATTTCTCTCTTATTTCATTAATTTATTTTATTATTGCATTAATTTTTGAAAATTTCGAACAAAATTTTTTGAAGGTTCAAGAAATTTTTCGATTTATGTGGTCCGGTCGTTTAAATCCGTATGATTTGTATCGTGACTGTAGTCCAAATTACAAACTGAGCGGAAGTCGAATGCGTGCGATGCAATCTGGTCTCAGTGTTACACCTGTTGACTTAATTAAGAAGAATAAAGCAATGATAAAGCAAAAATCATTTGAATCTGTTTTGGACTTTCCGAAAGTGAGCTTATTTCTTATCGATTTATTGTTTCTAACATGTTGAAGAGAAAATCACATTTCCTTTCAAATCTCACTGCCGCAATTGAAATTATTGCATTGTTTTCGAATAATGCAATTTATCTTGAATTTTGAAAATCAAAATATATCATTTATGACCGAAATGTCTTTCAAAATATCAAAATGCAAACAGTCAATTCTTAAGCTTATTTTCACGAAATTCTAAAAACTTTGCATGAAATATTCTTATTTTAGCATAATAATTCACTCACCAGTGATGCACCGTGTATGAATGATTCAGCAATGATCCAATATATGAATAATCCCGATGTTCGTCGTGCGTTGCATATCCCGCAAGATTTACCTGAATGGGATGTTTGTAGTGATAAGGTTAGTACCATACAACTGAAGCATGAAATGATTTCAGTAGAAGCATGAAATCTGATGATTTCAGTAGAAGCATGAACTCTGATGATTTCTTCTGCAAACGATTATTCATTTATGTTCAAATTAAATTTTGATTTTCATCAAAAATGATCATTACAGATCACAATGAGCTATGATAAAGTATACAGTGATATGGCACCTTTCATAAAAGAAATAATCAAGGCAAATGTTCGAGTGCTATTGTATTACGGTGATACTGACATGGCATGCAATTTTATGATGGGACAGAAGTTTTCCGCTTCTCTCAATTTGCAGGTATGCTACAAGTTTTTTAAGTTTCAAGGATTTTAGGAATTAATTTCTTAGAGATTAACCATATTTAGCTCCAATTATTTCTTCTTTTTCTCTGCAAATAGTAAGCTTATGAGCTTGACAATCATTTGCATTCATTCTACAAACGTTAAGTTCCATTGGCTTTTTTTTTCTTTTTTTGTAAAAATTGAATAAACAATGATTTTGCAGAGGAAACGAAGAAAAGAGCCATGGGTACTCAATTCTCAAATAGCTGGTTTCAAGACTGCATATGACGGTTTGACATTTCTGACTATTCGTGGTGCTGGCCATATGGCACCGCAGTGGCGTGCACCGCAAATGCAATACGCCATCCATCAGTTCATCAACAATCGATCCATTTAAAAGAAAAAAATGTTAAAAATGGAAATTTACAGTATACCATCATTCGTTTATTGTTCTATTAATGCATTAACTTATCACATTTTAACAAAATTCGAACTTGGCCTATGTAGAATCAAATCTTTCCGACAATTCTATTGAAATTTTTATGAAAATTCACATTATTATTTTCGTTTATTTCATTGTTTTTTTTTACGAAAAAAAAATTTTTTCGAATTTAACTATTCAACATAACCCAATTGTAGGTATTTTTCAAAGAAAAAAAAATGTAGTACATTTTTCCGTTCTGTTTCTTTGTTTCAAAAATAAAAATTAAAGACGATTTATTAAAGACGATTTAATAATTGATTTGATAATTGTTTGTCCATGAAGATGAAGAGACAAATTCTGGCTACATGGAACTATAGAATGAAATTTTCTAAAAGGCACTTATTCGTAAATTAATTTAAAATTTACTGGATTATTAATCATCTTTGCTTTAACTGATGAATTTTCATTTTCTCCTGGCGAGTATTATATTGGTCAATTCATAGTTTTAGAAGTTTGTCTCGTTGCAGTAGAGCAATATTTACAAGACTATGAAATGAGAACAGATACTGTATTTAATTTTTTGGAAGTTGATTTGTTGCATTTTTTTTTGTTTTGAATATCTCAAAACTTCGTCTTATTGATTCTGAATTGATGAAAAGAGTATAGCTATACTCCCAAACACAGTTGTACATTATCGCCTGAAATGTTTCTGAAAAAGGATTTAGAAGGAAGTGTAATATTAATCCTATTGATAATTGCCTATCATTGCTCTGGACTTGTCTATCTTCAACTGTCAACTTATTTACTTCCAGTAATCTATCCTTCAGTAACACAACATTTCCTAGCTGTTCTTGTCATAATGATATGCATCTAAATTCTTTAGTATCTGCCTTGAAAACATATAGTAAAAAAAGGCCTTCAACCTAAAAAGAAGCATAACAAAATAAAATCAATTTGTATTCGCTGCATTGAAACTATGAATTTTCAAGACATATGCATCTGTAAAAAAAATATGCTAAAAAATCATTTGAAGGAAGAAATGTATTAAGATCCAGTTGTTTGCTATGTATTTCTAAAGGATTCATAGCAGTATTTCCTTTTGATTTCATACATATGAGTAGAATATGCAAAAAAAATGGCATAATCTGTCATCTTTTCGAAGGATAAGATGAAGCACAGATATTTTTTATTTTGAATGTCAATCCAAATCTTGACGTTCGAAATTTTAGATTTTTATTTTCAGTTTAAAATGAATTTAAGCCGAAACTAAACAAAAATCAAATGATTACTGCAATAGAAATGATAAAGGAATGCTTCTGTTATTCGATTCTTTTCCTCAAAAGATAATCGAGATATAGTGATGTTTGAAAAAAAAGGGTTGAAAAAGTTTTGCATCTTATCTGCTTATCTGTTTTACATCTTGTAAATTATTTTTCCAGTTGTCCTTTTCCATTTTTAACTACACTGAGACCAAAACTTATACAATTTAATGGTTGGTAGTTGATAAAAGAGGGTTTTTTCATTGGTAAACACTGCATGTTTCAAGAGGTCATAGCTATATTTATATCAAATCAGCTGATTATTTGGTAATAATATTGGAAATACATTCGATCAAGAGAAAGGAAAAGAAATACGATCTAGAAGATGAAAAAACTTGGATTTTTTTCTTTGTAGTCAGATCATATAAATGAATTTGCTTCCTCCATATTTGTCTTCAAAAATGTTCAAATATCAATCTAATACCTTTCAGAATATTTCTGACCTTTTAATTCATGTATCAAAGTAGGTGACAAGTAGGTAACTCAAATGTTCACTTTTTTTTACTTACAAAACGGACAAACTATCGGCACTGTAGACAAACAAGGAGTGCTTGATATCATTGTTGAGCATCTGGATACTTTATATTTTTACGCGAACTGAATCACCATCGGCAGAATGCAACAAGATGAAAATCGAACAATTTCTAGCAGGGCTCTATAATCCTTATTTGAAGACATTTGAAATTTTTACTTGTACTATTGAAATTTTAAAAGAATTTCTGTAGTTTTTTCGTCAATTTATTACATTTCTTTCAGAAGGAAAAGACAAAAAAAAAACACACAATGTAAAGCAGCGTATATTTTCCCCAACTTGTAATCATCGATTAACTCTCGTCGAAAACGATTCTGAAGAAGATAGAAGGATAGCTGAGTGCGTAATGAAGCTGTTACATTCGGTAAAGCGAATGATTAGAGGAATTGTGGGACGAAACATCTTCAATCTGTTCTCAAACTTCCAATGAGTATGATGTCTTGCTTGCTTGAATGAAGCGTAAACATTGAATGTGTGCTCCGAGTAGGCCATTGGCGCGCTGTGGGATGAGCCAAATGTTAAGCTAAAGTATAAGTCAATTATTTAAATCAAAGTTAACACTTTGGGGATTATGAAGAGTCATTTAAATGATTGCCGAAAATGTTGCCTTGCAAAATCTGAACTTCCTCCTTGTTGATGAGAATCCCTCTTCTTTTATCGAGTGGTACTTCAATATTCTCACTGTTATCCAGGATATCAGCAAAACAATAAAGCGGAATGGCAAGTTGAATGTGCCTACCTTCACCTTAGCCCCCAACTATCGTATCCTATTAATATGATGGAGAAATTTCGCAGGAAATATATTGCTGAAAAATTTTGCAACAAATGATGATAGAAATAGGAAAATAAAATGTATAGGCAGTTTCGGACATTAGAGAAATATACAGAAAATGAAAGACGGAGAATGATGATGATCAATCTTGATGAGAGAGAAAGGGAAGATGACGATCAATCTCGAAGAGTTCCAGAAAAAGACGAGAGTCGGTAGAGTTTACTGTTTTTTGGGTTGAAAGTGGCGGCGCAGTAAGGGACGGCTTCACATCATTGACGTAGATTGATGCAGGTTTCAGCGTGACGGAAGTTATTTTTCGTATTTAATGCTTTCGAAATTTCCATGAACATTGTTATTTGCTTTCAAAATATCATGTAAGCTAAGAATTGTGGAGTATTTCGACAACCGTGGGAAGAAATGAGTTGAAGAGATTAACGAATATTTATAATCGATTCATGAACAGGACAAAGAATCACATATGACCTCCAGAAAAGTTAGAATTTCCTATCTGATTTCCTATTCTGTACTGAGAGAAAAAATGAATTATGCTTTGCTTACAATAATTTAGCTCCAGATTGTCACACAAAATTTTTTGAATACTTTTCCGGTAGATGTTGGGTTATTAAATCACTTTAATGAGATTCCATGTATAATAAACGTGATTGTCATGTAAATACTATTACATTTTTGAATACATTTTTTTAAATACATTTTTGATTTAGATTCGAAATTTCAGAAGCGCCAGAAGAGACATCTGTTGCGAACATCTCCAACCCCATTTGATCTTAATTCCTACAACAGTGTCGTGGCACAAAATGGCAAAATTTCCATACGACACAACGGTTCATGTTGAAATTTGACTAAAATTGCGATTTGGATGATCGATAATAGAATGGAATTACTGTTGAAATATTCTCTATCAGTGAATTACATTTTTAAAAATAAAAAGCGTTTGTAATGTTGGGATTCTTACTAATTCTCAATAGAAGCTATTTTATAGTGACTCTTAAATTTAACTTTCTATGCTTATTTAAAATATAATTTAGAAAATATTCTCTGTGATTATTTAGAATATAATTTAGAAAACATTTTCGGTTCAAGTCTTTCACCACGTTATTTCTTATGGCACAATATTATGGGTAACAGCGCTCGCTCAGGATCACTTAAATGTGATCTTCAACGACACGTAGTCGAAAAAAGAATGAAATACTTGAGGTATTTATAATATCTAATATTTTTAAAGCATTGCAAATCCATTCGTCTTGAGTTTCTTAGGCCAGAATTTGAAGCATATTCAAATATTTAAAATTTGACATCTAATTAACGTCTTATTAATATTTAGGATCAGCTGGCGACATCAAATTCCATTTGCCTCATCATTAACATCAGGAGTTCATAGCATGGACGTCGATCCCGTTGATAACCGATAGTATATTTTTCAATCCTTTTTTTTTTGACTCAGTTAAAATGCATTTTTTCCAAGTCTATTAAATGAAATGTAAAAATCAGGACTTTTGCTTGCATCTTAACTTTCAGTTTAAGCAGTGGTATTGAATTGTTCCATCTCTTAAATTATATCCTGAGATTTTTTAAATGAATGAGGGCAATTCAATTGAATATTCAAAAGAGATTCAAGATGCGGTACTAGTTTTTCAACGTAAAAAGCTATGTTCAAGAATTTTTTATACTAAGAATTCTTGAATATAGCCTTTTGTGACAAATGTGGAACCACAAATCTTCGAATTCAAATTTCGAATAAAAGAAATAAATTTTTAGTCTGTTGTGTGGTGGAGCGCGTGGTGAAATATCTATCGTGGATTTAGAAAGGCCATTTCCAACCGATAGTTGGAGTCGAGTCGAACATACTGTTACTCCGTGCGGCGTAGCATGGTCCGTTCACTTTATGGAAATGGCTTTAAAAAGTTACTTTGATAATTTTTTTCTTGTGAATCTTTTTCCCGGCTATTCTAATTTTGTTATAGACTTTCCCTAAGATTAATTTCTTTTTTTTTTTTCTAGTTTGCATGGATCTTTGATAACATACTGTCAATGGTATCCCCAGGACACAAGCACATTTATATCATCGGATAGAGATGGTAAAGTGAAGGCTGGTTTTTATTTTCGAATTCTCTGGCTTACTTTTTTAGGAATTAAAATATATGAAGTTGATTTACAATCTTTTTTTGCAGATTCATTATGAAAGAGTTTTTACGAACTCATATCTTCTCACTTTGCTTATATGAAGTTTATTTACAACTAAGTGGAGCATGATTAACGAAAATCTAAGCAGTGCTTGTTTTTAAGCAATCAAAATTAACCGGATCACTGCCAATGATAGTCTTAATTAACTCAAACTGAGAAATTACTAATTGCAATAAAAGAGCATGAAGTAATGTTATTTTTTTGTAAAAAATGAATTCAGTTAAACAATCCAATTAATCCAATTAAAATACAATGAATCCGATTAATTAAATACCTGAAAAGATGCTTATTTGGATTCGTTTAGTTTAGATGTTATTAAATTCAATGTAGAAAAGCTTTCAAATTTCAGTAATTTCATCAGTCTAAAATCAGAATTCATATGATTCTTCAATTTCTTTCAATAAATACTATCAATAATTTGCTTCAGCTGTGGGATGCTAATAAATCTGAAGTCGTCGATGAGTATTTCTTCGATAATGAAATAACCGAAATGCATTGGTGCAATGCTTTTATGCGAAATCCGCTGATATCTGTGGCAAATTTAACTTCAAATGTCATTATTATCGATCCCAGGTGGGTTTATCTTTTATGTACTGATTATTAACAGCTAATTTTATTACCGACTGTATTCTAGAAATATTTGAGGAAAAAGAAAAAAAATATATAAAATTTAACTGCTACTTCCGTTGTTGAAACAATCATTTACTTGGATTTTTAGGCTGTATAATTTCATAATAATTGAAACTTTTTTTTATGTTTATCTTTTCTCACAGCCATAAGTTTTAATTGTAGTTAATTTGATTATCGCAGTAATGTTGGCCTTTTGTATATTTTATAATATTCTTCGTTTCAAAAAAGTTTCGATAGGGGTATTTTTTAGAACTGGTGATTCGTCACAAAATTTGAGGTGGTCAAATGAACAGGTTTCGTCGGTAAGATGGTCTTTAGAGAATGGAAACATTTTAACTACCGGCTGCGTTCGTGGAAATATTGCGGTTTGGGATGTCAGGTAAGAGGTTCGAATTTTAAATAGTTATTTCATGTGATTGGTACTCAGCATCTTTACTGAATATTTTTAAGATTGTTTATGAAAAATACTTTAAGATTTTGATTTCGATGTCATTTGCCATAGTTTTAATATATGCACAAATGACTCTTTATATCTGTTTTTGGGCTATAATGCTTTCTGAATTTCCCTTATTCAGTTTAGAATGTCTTTCATTGCGAGCACTTATAGTACATTATTATTATCTATAATTTTCTCAGATATTGCCTATAACTGCTAATATTTTCTCTGTACTGCTTCAACTTAAGCCCAGTTGTGGTTTATATTACACTTGAAAAAAAAGCGTACTTTCACATACCTACATAGTAATGCTCCTCTGCTCATAGAATCGTTAGAGCAGAAAAAAGAAGGAAGAAATTTAATCTACTCATGTCAATCAAAATTTTTTTAGAAATCAAATAATTTCTCATTTAGGTATTTTGTAGGCCGCTATGGTGTCTTAAAGCTTTGTGATGTCTAGTCCATTTTCTTGCAGACACACGCTTATTTCATCTATTTAAATTTGCAGAAGTTCGAGGAGTCACTTAATGACTTTAACGCCTTCTAGTCGATTTTCGCATCGCAACAAAGATTATAATACTGAATGTATTACTGGTTTAAGATTTTCAAAAGATGGATTGTACTTAATTTCATTGTCACTGAATCATACTTTCACTATCTGGAGAGCTCATACAATGGAAATGATCAATCACGTTTCGGTATATTTTGATTTTTCAGAACTCGAAGCATACCAGACTTTTGTTCATTTTTTAAAGTATCTTAATATTAAAAAATTATTGAAAATTAAAAAAAAAAATGGTTCTAATTTGAAACCTCTACGTCTTTTTTCAAAAAATTTGTAGCTTCCAAGTATTTATTATAAGTTGTGTTACAGAAAATTTGCTAATTTTTTCGACAGTTCGAATTTTTTTTTCTAGTTACCTCAGGAACATACTACCAAAATCGCTCATTCCATTCGTTTCGATATCTGTTCGGATGATGGAGTTTTACGATCTTGCACGCCTGTGGGTGATGAAGTTCTTATTTTAACTCTGGATAAGAAGAATGGCAAAAACTTCCGCATCCTTCTTGTGGGTCATTTCCATCGAGTCAACGCATGTATATATCGCCAAAAATATAATCAGGTTGTGAATTGTAAATTCAGACATTAAATTTCTTTTTTGCTTCAGTGTGGAAAATTGAAATTTAATGGAGACATTTCAACTTTTTTTTCAAAAAATTGAAATTTTTTGGAGTCATCTCGGAAGTATAGAAATATGTCAAATATTCAAGGTGTGATTAATTGCTGGAAGTATTCATAATTTAGGTTATTAGTTCCGGGAATGACCGTATGATACATATCTGGAGTCCAGATATGGACGAACAACTTCCAGATCAACAGCTAGAGAAAATTTCGAGATTGCAGGAAGATCATTGGAGTGATGAAGAAGGGACACCAGGACCCAGTCATGCTTAATGAACAATCACTCTTATTGTTTTTGTATATTTTTTCATTTTCTACATCTTGGATGTTTTGAACTTAAAAATCCATCAGGAATTACGTATTTAAGATCGATATAATAAATAATTGGAATGATTTAATATTATTATACTCTTTTAAATTTTGTAATGTTGCTTCATGTTTTTAAAATCTTTCTGATTTTTATTACAAATTTATCAAAACGGTTTTGTCTGTATATATGTTCTGTAAATGAATTATTTGCACTAGTTAATAATTTTTTTACCATCAAAAATCGGTTTACTGCCCATTTTTTTATTTTAATCCTGAAAAATAAAAAAAAAAAAAAAAAAAAAAAAAAGATTATTTTAGAATAACTCTATAGCGATTGTATTTCGGATGATTCATTTTAAATTTAAATGGAAATGAATGTTTCTGGGTAACTTTTTAAGACATTGAAAATATCTCTCCCCAATTCTTATAATCGCCGAAATTTAGGCAACAATTCCTCTAAAAATTTGTAATTGTATCATTTTTCTTACTCTGACCATTTTTTTCAAAAGAAAATATTACATTGGAATATATCACAAGTTGTTTTCAACTCCTTCAAAACTTTTAATTTAAAAACTGATGCATAGCCTATTTATTACATAACTCTTGTAACAACTCAGAAAACACAATTACCTCATGTAGATACAAATGAGAATAGTAAGTTTTAATGATTTTTTTTCTTTTTTGTTATCATTTTTTCATAAATCTTTTTTGCATCTATTTGTTGTAAAACAGAAACAATGCTGAACTCAAAATTCTCATTGACTAAGGAATTTATTTACTTATTTAATAATGGGATTTCTCGGATTTTCTATCTTAATTTTTGAGCCAAAAGGAAGGCTTTTCCCATGAAATCTTATTTATATTTGAAAGTAATACTGGTTTTTAGATATTAAATATTTGTTACATAAGGGATTTTATATGTTGAGTTTTTTTTTTTCTAAAAAACTGTTTAATCTTTCGAAGCAAATAAAACAGGAGATAAATTATAATAACAGTGAGAAATGTAGAACTGATTATTTTATTTTTATTTATTAATCTTTACGCACATGAATGAAAAGCTTTTCTTGCATGATTCTATGAATCTGATAATTTCAAGATATGGAAATTGCAATAGAATTATTGGTTTAATTTAAATGAACATGTTATTTATTGATTATTAAAGTCCCTATCACGAACAAACAATAATCATTTCAAATGTCATATATTGTTAATATTTCCTACTTTCCAAAATGCATTTTCACAACAATTAACAAGTGCAGTTGATTTTATCATAACCAGACAGGTTTTTTTTTTTTTTTTTTTAAATTCTACTGGCATCAGAAACCCTCTGTATTAATGATATATTTCGTCTTCTATCGGTATCAATGACTCAAATTCATGATAATCTATCAAGTTTAATAAGTTTGATAGCACTATATGACATACTTTCAAAATATAGAAGAAAAGTGGATTATTCAAATTTCTTATCTGATAAAATGCACTGAATATAGCCAGAAAAATCTAACATCAAAATTTATGACGAAGTTTTGCAGCAGTTTTGATTTATTCCGTCGAGTTTTCAGGAAGTTAAAGCAGTTCCAGAATTTCTAAGCAATTTTTACACAAAACAACTGAAGATCTTGCGCACATGCCGATAATTCAGCGTATCATTGCAGAGAAGAGACTCCAAGAAATTGAATAAAAATGAAAAATTTACAAGCTATTTACACAATTACAATCCTTATATTTTTGGTTGGATTCAATTAATTATGCAATTCATGCACAGTTCTGAATTTACCAAAATTTATCTCAATCAGACTGTTTAGTGATCGGTAGCAAATTGGACTGAAAAAGATGCTTCGATCACTTTTGGTGTTGAAATTATTGATTTCCAGCAGTAGTTTGCAAAATATGTGGGAAATTGAAAGTTTAAGCCAAAAACTTGATAAAAAAATATAACTCTAAAATAATGAATAATAATGATGAATTCTTAAAATAAGCGACTTTTCATACGCTTTATCTTTTTTAATCAAAAAGCTTACGATGAAACCAATTCAAGGCGATTTTGCTTCCTTTTTGATAACGTGAATGATATTGTTAGAAATGTTATTATCACCAGTGATATCATTGATGTTTCGTTATTTCTAATGAATCTATCAATTTCGTGAGCTTCGAATTCATTATTCATTGTGCGATGCCACTATTGATGAATCTTTTTTCAAAATTGATAGCTGTGAAGGAGTCGCAGCTGTTGGAGTAGCGGTCCTAAAAGATGCAAGTAAATCAACACCTCGAGAAATTACAAAAAATGACATAAACTTTTCATTTATTGGTGATAAATCTTACATGCTTGAATCTGGCATTTTAGTTTATGAATTACACAATCTAATTGTTGTATTCAGTTCATCTGGAAACGATAATGAGTTGAGACAAAATTGAATCTGAATAAAATCGAAAAAATTGGTTTGAAAAAAATTGGAAAAAAAAAGACAAAATTTGAATAAAGTTGAAAGAATTAGAACAAATTTGTTGGTTGTTGTTGTTCAGGAATGAAGCATTTTCGCAACTTGTGAGTCGCAATTTCAGTTTTATGCAAAAAAAAAAAAAAAAAAAAAAAAAAAAAAAAAAAAAAAGGAAAAAAAAAATGAAGGAAGAACATGTTCAAA